>JAOUZG010014557.1:45200-60791 GCA_026289955.1 Argiope argentata | reverse complement strand
TTTCAGAAGCATCGAACTTGTAGACAAAGATATCGATTATTTTTTTATTTAATTATACTCATATATTATTTTATACTTATACTTATATATTATATAATATATATTTTAAATATTAATTTTTTTTACAATTTTATTTATTTTATTACAATAAATTATAATTCAACACCAAACAACAAACAAAGCCTCTAATTGCAAGTTATTTCTTCAGTCGAAGCAACCACAACTTTTTGTCTTTTCTGCATATCATCAAAATATCAGAGAGGCAGAGAAGGAAAAAAGAGGAAAAACTATCTTGTTAATGATGCTCTTCTAACTTTTGGCACAAACTGAAGGGGGTGAAGATATTGAAAAGAAATCCGCTAATTAAACATGAATAATGAGACATATAAATAACTACTGAGAAGCACTTTCTGTTGTTTCTATGTGTGACGCATGAGATGTAGACATATAGCTTTGAAAAATCCTCTCCACCAGAAAATAAATTGGTCAAAATTCTATTTTTTTTTCTTATTAGCAACTTTTGTTTAGATATAAATCTAATTTCTTGGCTCAGCAGAAAAAAAAATGTCGAATTAATATTTGGGGGCTTATTATTGTAAATACCACACAGAAGCAGCTTTTAGAAAAATTCGTAGTCCACTTTTTACATATTACTGTTAATTTTTGCTTTAGTAAAGCATATCTTAATTTGGAAGCTTAAGATTTTGAAATATATCAATTTTTTGTTATGAAAAATAATATCTAAATTCGTCATCAGCTATTTGGATATTAATCTTATTTTTGCTTTGAAAGTAATATCAAAACTGTAAACTCAAAGTAATTCACCTCATGAATCAATATAAAACAGTATATTCTTGAATATCCAATTAAAATATTACCGTTTTTAATAAGATTTTTTTTCAAGAAAATACAAAAGTTTTATGAATTTTTTCATAAACAATCATTAACTGAAGAAGTTGTGTCCAAATGTAGTAAATGCTCCTGAAATTTAATATTACGTATTCCTGTTTACATATCATTAGGTCAAATTTTTAATTCTTATATATTTTAACTATTATTTTTAATGGGTCATGGATCGATCCCATTAATTACTTATGTACTCCAGAATACCATAAAATTGAAGAAAAAAAAAGACAGAATAGAAATATATTAAAAATTTAAAATAAATTACCTTTAAAAAAACCACAAATTGTTTCAATGATTTGGAATTTATAAATTACAAATTATTTTCAGAATGATTGGAAGAAATATAAGTATTTAATCCGAAAGAACTGCATTAATTATTTACTAACTCTTTATATATATTTTTATTGTTTTGTAACTCAAAGAAGTATTTGAATTTTCAAGCTTTCAACAATTCCCTTCAAAAATAAATTAATTTCATTACATGGACTGAATTACATGGACTAATGCCAAATTCCAAACGATATTTTATATGTAATGAAATTTCATTTCATTACATATAAAATATCGTTTCTAATTTGGCATTAGTCTTAATTCAGTTTTGATATTTTCAATATTGGATTTAAAATTAATTATTTAAGGTAGATTTTCATATGTTCTCAGATACCTCAGACTATTTATTTATGGTAGAGTTTATTCCGTTCACAAACCAGAGGATTAAGGTAATAAAACCTCCTATATAGAAAAACGTGCTGGTGCCCTAAAGAAAAATGTCTTTAATAGGAAATTAATTTTAAATAAAAGATTAAAAGGAAATCTGCTATGCATATTTCAATGTGTCGTGTTAGAATATCATTTCTTGAACGGCCAAGCACCACGTGCTCGTGCGAGTTAAATGATATTTTTATTCATTTTAATTGTTTCATTGAATGAGTCACTTTAATATTGCAAACGATCCAAAAGAAACTTTATCTCACATTTTATTGTTTAAAAAATATCACATTTCCTATATATTTCATTTCATATAATCACGTGCTCAAAAGGACATTTTTCTACGTTATATTTGCTGTAATCATTAACTTATTTTTTTTCAGCGCTTTTGTAAATGTATTAGCTACACGTTATTAAAAGCTGGTTTTTTAATATTATCGTGCAGATAGTAATTTTTTCTCTAACAGATTAAAAAATTTTTTTGCCTGCAGATTTCTGTTAACGCCATAAATCATCTTTCCCAAAAACAATATCATGTTCTGACATGATAATAAATAGGTATTCTGAATCTTTAAAACAAGTGAACTCAAAAAATACATATCATACCATATCCATCTACAATTTTAACAAATGTCAAAACAATATTCCGCTTTTGTACTTTATTAATTTCCTTTCTCTTTTCAAAAACCAAAAAGTTTTTGACTTTCTAAATAGAGTCTCGAAAATAGCTTAATTTCTCCCAACCAATGCATACTACTTTCTTTAAATTCAAAAGGAATAAAGAAATATACCATCTTGACAGGAAAAAGAATGCATACTCCGTCAGACTTGTCAGAGCATGTCTACCAGAGGGGAAGAACCCAGACAGTAAATGTGGAGTCAAAAGAATTTAGTATATATTTACCTTTATATATATAGAGAGAGATTTATATATTTGAAGTTTACTGTGAGAATAAACGTATATCTCCTCACAGAACTTATTTTTTAAATGTTTAAAATAAAATGTGAAGTCAATTTCTATGATTTTTAAATATTACGTTTAGAATCGGAATAATAATCTTATATTTTTGACGGTTACTGTGAGAATAAACGTATACTATATCTTCTCATAGAACGTGTTTTCTAAATGTTTAAACAAAAAGTGATGTAAATGTCAATGATTTATCAATATTACGTTTAGAATCGGAATAATCATCTTAGGTTTTTGACATTTGCTGTGATAATAAACATATATCATTTCATAAAAAGTATTTTCTAAATGTTTAAAACAAAATATGAAGCTAATTTCTATGATTTTGCAAAATTATGTTTATTATCGGAATAATCATCTTATATTTTTGACGTTAACAGTAAGAATAAACTTATATTATATCTTCTAATAGAATGTATTTTCTAAATGTTGAAAATAAAATGTCAAGTTAAATTTTAGGATTTTTCAAAATTACATTTAGAATCGAAATAATCATCTTATGTTTTTGACTTTTACCGAGGGAATAAACGTATATTATATCTTCTCATAAGACGTATTTTCTAAATGTTTAAAACAAAATGTGAAGTTAATTCCTATGATTTATCAAAATTACGTTTAGAATAGGAATAATCACCTTATATTTTTGATTTTTACCGAGGGAATAAACGTATATTATATCTTCTCATAGAACATATTTTCTAAATGTTTAAAACAATATGTAAAGTTGATTTCTACGATTTTGCAAAATTAAGTTTATAATCGGAATATTCATCTTATATTTTTGACGTTTACTTTGAGAATAAACTTGTATTATATCTTCTCATAGAACGTACTTTCTAAATGATCAAAACAAAATGTGAAGTTAATTTCTGTGATTTTGCAAAATTACTTTTAGAATCGGAACGACCACCTTACATTTTTGACGTTTATTTTGAGAATAAACGTATATTTTATCTTCTCATAGAATGTATTTTCTAAATGATTAAAACAAAATGTGAAGTTAATGTCTATGATTTATCAAAATTACATTTAGAATCGCAATAATTATTTTATATTTTTGACGTTTACTGTGAGAATAAACGTATATTATATCTTCTAATAGAACGTATTTTCTAAGAGTTTAAAACAAAATGTGAAGTTAATTTCTATGATTTATCAAAATTACGTTTAGAATCGGAATAATCATTTTATATTTTTGACGTTTACTGTGAGAATAAACGTATATTATATCTTCTGATAGAACGTATTTTCTAAATGTTTAAAATAAAATATGAAGTTTTTTTTTTATTTTGCAAAATTACGTTATAATTGGAATAATCATCGTGCTCTGAATGATAGATATGATGTCAAATATCAATTAATTCCTAACTGGAAATTTCCTATCAAAAGAAAGTTTAATATTTTAGCAGAAATTATAAACTTCGAAATTGAGTTAATTGTATTCTCTAATCGTATAATTCATGTGATGTTTAAATGCCGGTAAGTATAGTGATAATATTGAAAATGAAAAAAAAAGGTATTTCAAATCCTAGACTCTAACATTAAAATTCATATCAGAGGAATTTATTCAAAAGACAATAATTTCAAATAGGCTCTTCAAGATTTTTTGCTATTACTTTTTTGGGATGTGATATATAAAAACTTTTAATTAAGAATAAAATTATACTAAAGAATCTGAGATAAAGGAAATCTTATAATATTAAAAATTGTGATTCAAAGATCATTTTAAAATTCAAATTAGAAGCAGTTTTATGAGGGATTTAGGGTGATTTTCCATTTCTATCTTTCCATACAAGAATGAGTTCAAAGTTAGAAGTGAAAAATTAACACATAATTATATAAAATTTACGCGGTATTAACAAGTGAATATCCAACATGTAATATCATTTCTAATCACGGTTAACATTAGATAATATTCAAAAGTATTGTCTAATAGGCAAAAGAATAGCAATTCCAATTTGAATTCTCTGTTCAACTGACATTAAATCATTTTAAATATCTTTGAATCACACGAATATTGAGTTGCTCCAATGATTTTGATTATAATTCTTCAGAAATTCCAAATATCTATTAGAAGCTCTGATTTCTTATTAATATAATTTTATATATTTAAAATTTATTTATTCGTGTCCTCAATAGAATTGTAAAATTACAATTCAAATTTTATGACAATTGTCTGAAGACATTCAAAAACTATTTATAGCGCATTAAGCTATAATGGAATTTTAGAGACTATCTGATTTTTTTTCCTTTGTCCATAAGACAACGATTGTAAATCATTTTGGCTATTGTTCAGAAAGGAAATAATTATTTTGTAGTATTTTAGGTATTAAAATACAAGCTCCGCTTATTAATTAATTTTTCATATTTATTCTGGTGTACTTCTGAATTAAATTAAAACAAAATACATAAATTAAAATTATAATCTAATTTTCATTATGTTTAAATTTGCTAAAAACTCAAAACGAATTTTATACATGAAAAGAGTATTATTTATATTTTGACATAAAACGAATAAGCTAAATTTTATGAAGTTTCGTATTGGATCGTTTCGTGCTTTTAGTATTTAGTACTATTAGCATGTAGCCAAATGGAATCACTACTGCTGTTCTAAAAGCATCGTAATAGACTTGTTACTAATGTCACTTCCCATGGACAAGCCCCCCGCTGATACAGCAGTAGATTTAAGCCGAAAGAAGCGTCTCTTGTTTTTGAGTAGCGCCAACGAGGGCTAAGAATACGACTTAGCTACTCACTCATCACATTCGCTTGCATAGCCCTTTCTACAGGGGTGCTAAGTCACACATCTCACAGATAGTACACATAAGAACAACCATGATCGAACCGGCGCTCGAACCCGGGACTTCCAGAAGACGAGGGAGACTCGCTAGCTTTGCGCCAGAAAGTCAGCATCGTAATAATTTGTCGTAATAAAGTAATCGTAATAAAGTTGAAAAAATGCTTTATTATAATTTAATGTTAGAATTAATATCAATTTCATTTGTGTTGAGTTAATTAAAATTTATGCTCAGTTCTATCAATAGCGAAATAATGTTGGTAATAAATTGATAGTAATTTGCAATCGTTTTAGCTCTCATTTCAGTGATTTGGATATCATGGAGTTGATTTGAATTTTTTTATTATTATTAGAATTATTATTAAATAAAATGTTATGCAAAGTAAAAAGTACATCTGCAATAGAGAAAACTTCAATTATCAGCTCGATTTTTTATAAACACTATTATTTGAATTTGTTTTAGTTAGATGAATTTACTATCGAAAATTAGGGTGATGTTTTTCTTTTTGAATTTCTTAAGTCTAGAAATCCTGTCCATGAGAAATGAAAATTTTCATTGCCCTGAATTCACACGATAACCTATAAAGCACAGACGTCGTAAGTTGTATTCAATGAGAAAAATAATAGCCACATAGTACCGTCTATATAACTTTTTTGAATAATTAATAATTTTAATGTTGTAATGTTTGTAATTTTTTTGTACAAATTTTTTCCAGACAACTTCTAATATGCCATAAAAAACTAAGTATGTAAAACCTTCTGGTGTCATAGTTACTTTTTTTATAGTTTTTCATGGTGAAAAAAACAGAAAAAATCTGAAAAAAAATCAGTAATACAGACTTGAATATTTTTATTTTTATTTTTAACTATTACACATCTTGATTAAATTGCATAACATGTTTTATAAAATATGTTCATATATATGTCAGATTATTCACAAAAGCTTTTGCATTCCTAATTAGAGTTTTAAAAAATCTAGGCTTCTGAAAAACAGAATAACAAAAAAAATCATGGAGAACATCGAATTTAAATTGCTCATTCTCTATTACCAATTAAAAATATTCCTGTAACTTTTATAAAATGTTAATTAGCATTATAAATTGTACAATAAAGGAAAAAATGGATTTTTTTTTAAAAAAATAAACTGTCATCTTGGTGTAATGAATATATAAATACAAATCAACGAATGGTTAATATTTTATGAATTTTAATTATAATAACTAAAAAATAAGCACACATCGCAGAGATGATTAAATACATATTTCTGCTGCCATCATAAATTAACAGCACATACGAAAATGAAATGAACTTTTTAAAAATTATTTTAAAAGCCTTAGTGTGTCGAAACATTTTAACAGATAAAATAAAAATTAAAAAAAAAAAAAAAACTCGAATTTAAAATTTTCATACATAAGATAAAAATGAGAACAAAACTGAATGATTTATTTTATTTTAGGTTTAACTACTTATATGAAAGCAGTAAAAACAATAATCATTATTTTTTATCATTTGGTTCTAGCAAGTGATTTGAAATATGGGAGTGCCAACATTCTTTATTATTTGGTCATGCATGTCAAAAAATTTGCAATTACTTAATAAAAAATAAAATATTGCTATAATATTTTAAAAGCATATTTTGTAAGATCCAATATAGTATATTATATTTGGGATAGACATATAAAAAATTATAGAACAGGTTTAATATTTTAAATTCCACTGAACACGTTCAGTGTTTAGGATTTTTTTATTAAATAAGATGACTAGTTTCAATAATAGAGACACAATGTCTTACTTGTAATTAATGCTACTTTATTTATTAATATAAACATCTATATATAATTCCAAAATCCTTCTGGAAATTTTCTTATTAGAAATAAATTTTTACAGCAACACTATGAGTATAAGAATTATTTTTTGGTTCTTTCTAAAATCATTTATTCTAAAATTAGGTTCTAAAATTATTTATTTATTTATTACATGACATTTATAAAAAATGATTCAGACTGATTTCACTAAAAATAATTTATAATATATTATTTTAAACGCAGATTAAAACTTAACTGACATTTCGAATATTTATTTGTTCTTTAATTGTTTAGATAAGTATTATTTAATAACTTTTACTTATCAAAATTAATAAAACAAATATATTCAAAAGTAATATTGCCACTAGTGTAAAAAAGATACAAATAATTGTCTAATGTTTAAATGAATGAAAAAATGAATTGGATGCAGACGACTTTTTAAACATTTTAATATTTGTCAGAAATTCTAAAAATTTATATTTATTTTATTTAAAATTATTCTTTCGTTTTTTTACCAAATTTTCAAAAGTATATTATATTTATAATTAATCCACTATATTTTTTTTCATTGTTACTATATCAATGACGATTATATAAAATTTAATAACGACTCAGTCGGTTTTATAGAAAATAATTTATTGTTCAGCAATCAAAGATAAATTGTCAATATTAAATTCAGCAAAGAAAAGTTCTCCAACAATATATGATGTCCTTTTTTCATTATTTCTTTATTCCTTTGTTCATCGGGGAAAATAAGAGAGAGTATCGGAGAAGAAAATAATTGATTGTCTATTGTTTTATGCCTTATTAGGAAACGCGCTTTATACTGGTTGTGCTAAATACTTTATCGAGTCCTGCATTGCTTTACCAAAACAAAGAATAGGAAGATGTTGGACTAATGAGAATCAAGAAATGTTTACAAAAGATCAAAAATATAAATAAAAAAATATACAGGGAATATATAGGAAAAGTCATGCACAGTTTTTGAAGTTATAATTGTTTTAAGAATAGTTTAGTTTAATTACTAATGCTTACTTCTCTAAACCTTCCTAACACGTGAATTGCAGTTTAATGCAATTAACATTTATATAAGTATACAACAAAAAGGACAGTTTTTCTGTCCTAGAGTTGAGTTATATTAAAAAAATTGTAATACTGCTCTAAGAATTGAATATTCAGTCATTAACTAAGCGCAAATATACACGGGAATTTTTCAGTGATATGCTTAATAAAAGTATTAACCCTCTTTCCTCAGTAGCATAAAACTGTAGACGAGTGATTATATCATGAATACCGAAAAAATTCAGATTTTTTTTTAAAAAAATTGTCACATACTAGTTATATTTGTCGTATTATAACAGAGAAAACAGACGCGTATGTGATAATGCCCATTAACCATTTCATTTCGAATTCAGTTAGAAATGAACGTATTAGTGTGCTATCGTTGGTTAAAAACTATTTAAGGGAAAAGTAAAAACACGATATCCAATTGCGTTTCCTTTTATTTAAGAGCTGTAATTCCATGTATTAAATGATTATTAGAGTTTAATATAAAAAAGCCAGCTTTCTGGCACAGAGGTAACGCGTCTTCCTCGTGTTCTGGGAGTCCCGGTTCGGGCATGCTTATTTGTTATGTGTGCTATCTGTGAGATGTGTGACTGTATCCCCCTGTACAAAGGGGCTGCGCAGGAAAATGTGTTGAGTGTGTAGCTATGTCGTACTCTAATCCCTCGTTGGCGTTACTTCAAAAACAAGAGACGCTCCTTTCGGCTTAATTCTGCTGCTGTATCAGCGGAGGACTTGTCATTGGCAACAACAATAACATATAAAAAGAACTGTAATTTTTCGAAAACAACTTTATTTTTCTTTGCTTTCTGGTTTGGAAGGAAACAATTCTTAGTAATATTTATGTTTTTTGTATTGTAATTTATTCATTTGTTCAATGCATACAAGAAACCAGAATGATATAGCTTTCAAAATGATGTTGATATACAATATGTATTGGAATCAATTAATGTGGAGTAGATTTGCGTGATAAAAGTAACTGTACACATCTTCTTCTGTGTACTGTCAACAACAGTGTAACCACTGAACGAAGCAGTATCTTAGGGATTTCTATTAGCAGACTCTGTAAAATAAATAAAAGTTTTATAAGTCAATCAAATTGTCATTAAAGTTATCAGAATGCGAAATAATTTAAGCATACTTTGAAATAAATTAATAATACATTGAATAAGTGTAAAAATACGTCTTTAAATTAAATTATGTGTACAAATACGTTAAACATGGTTAAAAAGACATGTTCATGTTAAAATATGTGCAAATACGTTATGTTAAAATATGTGTAAAAATAGGTTGAAATATGTTTAAAAGACGTTTTCGTGTTAAAATGTGTAGAAATGCGTTGTTATTTTAAAATATGTAGAAATAAGTTTTTATTTTAAAATATGTGTAAAAATACGTTGAAATATGTTAAAAAGACGTTTTCGTGTTAAAATGTGTAGACATATGTTGTTATTTTAAAATGTGTGTAAAAATAAATTGAAATATGTTAAAAAGACGTTTTCATGTTAAAATGTGTAAAAACACGTTGTTATTTTAAAATATGCGTAAAAATACGTTGAATATGTTAAAAAGACCCTTTCATGCTAAAATGTGTATAAATATGCTGTTATGTTAAAATATGTTAAAAACGTTTTTATGTTGAACTATGTGTAAATATTCGTTGAAATATGATAAAAAATATGTTGTTGTATAAAAATATGTGTAACAGTGCGTTGTTATATTAAAATATTTGTAAAAATATGTTGTTACGTTAAAATATGTATATAAACACGCTGGAGTATGTTAAAAATGCATTATGTTAGAATATGTGTATAAATGCATTGAGAAATGTTAAAAATACGTTATTATGTTAAAATATGTGTATAAAAACATAGGAATATGTTAACAATACGTTATGTTAAAATATGTGTATAAATAATTTGAAATATGTTAAAAGAATACGTTGAAATTGGAAATTAAATCGATTAAGAGGAACCTATGAGATTACAAGAGCTTAAACCGTAATAAGCAAAAATCAATCATTCGGAAGACTTTCCTTCTTCTAATATAGAAGTGATTTATTAACTTTACCTTCAAATAAGAAAATTCCAAAACATTTGTAAAGAATGATTCTCTGAATTATTTCCTTCGATCAGAAACAGGGTTTCCTTTTTTTAAAAGGGCAAATTTCTTTGCCTGGACGTTGAAAGTATTCCTAGTTTGAATCAATATATCAACATTCGGGAGTCTGAAAAACTTTTTAAAGAAAAAAAAGAAGAAAAATAGAACTTCACTACCCTAAGGCGAACTCAATGAAGAAAATTCGACACAATATTTTCAGAACGTGTATAGTATACTTTATTTTTTCAGATGCAGATCATTTATAGAGTTTTCTAAAAATACAATGTTTGTTTTGAAATCTGAAAACTAATATTAGAATCAATTTTCTGTAACTTGTAAAATATTTATTTTTGATATAAATAAAAGTTTGAAATATAAAAGTTTTATATCAAAATTAAACTGCTTCACATTTTTTATTAAAATTAAATGTACAAAATTATTATCATCTCAGAACATGATATTGTTTAGGGAATGAGGTTTTCTGGCATCAACAAAAATCAAAGGACGAAAAATAAATATATATATATATATATATATATATATATTATCTGCACTAGGAACTCAAAAAATCAGCTTTCAATGTCGCATTGTCATCCTATTTATAAAAGCCCTGATTAAAAAAAAAAAGTTAATTAGTGAATCAAATAAAACAGAAAATTATTATTTGGAAAACGTGATTATATGAAATGAAATAAATAGGAAATGGCATATTTTTTTAACAATAAATTTTTTTTGGATCGTTTTCAGTACTAAAGTGACTCATTCAATGAATAAATATATAATTTCACTCGCACGAGCGCGTGGTACTTGGACGTTCAAGAAATTAGGTTCTGAAATGATACTCTGAAATATGTGTATCAGATTTCATTTTAGTGTTTTTATACTTTCTAAACAATATTTTAGGAAATATAATTATAACAATTTAGGAAACTTGCGAAATTCAACGCCGCTATTTTGGGAATAATCACAGATTGATTTTTGCAGCCACATCCTGAGCACATGGATAAATTTAAGTGACACGAACGCTACGACAACATTAGTAGGGACTAAGATTATTTCTTAACAGTCTTTACCAGCTAGAGTATAATCCTTCCCATGGATGGTATGTTGTATCTGCGGTTGGTAAATTGATCCTATAGTTTATCTGTATTCAACTTGCTGGCGAGAAATAACCAAATTGAGGGAAGTTTCTTACACTAAAATTTGTAATACCCTGTGGTAGGATATTTTATTTTGGGAGAATATTTTGTCACTAAGACTGAATTAAAGACACAGATAGTTGAAAACTATTACGTTTATTAACACCAAGCAACTCGCTGGAGAACAGAATGGAGAACTGAGAAGAACTCGGTTTTTATACATCTGAAGAACATTCGAGAATCATCTCGCTCGAATGGTAAAGAATGTTCTAGAATCATCTCGATTTTAGAGAAGCAATAGGAACAATTTTAAATTAAAATTCCAGTCTTTGGATAGAATGCGCTGGACGGGAATCGAACCAGGGACCAAAGGATTCACAGTCGAATGCTCTGCCAATCGAACCACGGTGAATCATAAGTCTTTCGTTTTGCGGCAATATTTGAAAACTGTTATTGGTTTCTAATTCCCAAAAACTAAATTTCATGTAAATCTTTACTGACAACGTATAAAATGAGCTACTTTTTCTTTTGTTTTAAAGGTACAGCCACGCCAAACTCTCCAACCCACCCGAGGGCAAATGGAATAAACCATAAAACTGAATGACAGGACCATCAAACCAACAACAATGGTAGGAACTATGGTTGAGTCCTAACAACCCTTACCGACCAAGGCACAACTCTTCTAGTAGGAAGTACGTTCCATCATCGATGGAAAGATACCCCCCCCCCTTTATATGTGCACCTTCCAAGGTAACAAGATCCAACCACCATGCCGGAAACATCTCATCCTCATTTCGAGCCACCCTCCCACCGGGAAGCTGTTTTAAATGTTTAAATTTCATTTCAAAATTTATTTCTTTATTATCAAGTGCTGACAAGCGATACAATTGCTATATACATAAATAACACTCCACTTCGTTGTAATTTCATGAAACGTAACTTGAAATTAGAAGGTAAATAAATGAGTTTTTAGAATTTTTAATTTTTTTCTGTTATAATAACTCTTTTAATAATTTTTAACTTCTTTGTGATGGAATATTTTCTTTTATAAGACACTAGATCTTGAGTCATTTAGCAAAACTGCAAGTCTTACTTTCGAAGAATATTCAATCTCAGAATTGTTTAGTAGAATTATACCAAAACATCAAAAGTGACTTGACTAAAAATGGAATAACCCAAGGACAGCTAGGCTTTTGTTGTATCTACGGTTGGTCCCATTATCTCTCTTGTTAAAGCCAACCTAAGAAAATATTGGTTTATTAGAGTAAGAAAATGTTCTTTTTTCGCAGAAGTCTTCTTGACAAGCAATCCGTTTCTGTAGAAGGTAAAACCATAGCAAATGCCGGAAACCGTCTGAAAGTCACGCTTTGATTCAATCAAATTCTTATGAAGAAATGATGGTGGGAGAGAATGCTGCAGATGCGTGTTTCGGGTGTTTTTGTTTGCTTCTCGTCTCTGTTTGGATTTAGGTAGAGAAGAAAGATGCATTTATGTTGAAATAAAAGCTTAGGGCAGACTGTTGATTGTCAGGCATTGTTTCTACAAAAAAAAAATTGTAGATCCGGAAATAAATATTTCATACAAAGATTTATTTTTCTGCCAAGAAATATTGGGTGAAACAGTATTTTTTCTAGGAATTTGGATAACGAAAAAATTCTAATGGGCAGAAATCAAAACATATATGTCCGATTTTTTTATGTTGATTTATTTGGTCTATTTTTCTATTACTATTTTAGATATTTTTTACTGCATCTTTTGGTATATTTGGTGAGCTCTAAAAACTATACAATTTCTTTTTCACAGAACATTAGCAAAAATTTACTGAAAGAACTTTTGAAAGTTCATTAAAATATGATATATGCTTGTATAAACGAAACATCCTTATCAATTCACTAAATAAACAGAAAAATTATTATTTGCTGCGGAAAACTGTTTACTTGATTGGCATTGATATTAATAATTCTATATTGTATGTGTTTGATACCCTCAGAATTATATGTGCGTTTTATCACAAACAAAATATTATATTTTGTTTGTGACTTTATAGAGAGTTTGTGAAAAGAGAGAGATAGAGATTAATAGTAGTGTTAAAAGTGGGCGAGCGCCGCAAAAGTTGGCGGCATTTGGCGTGGAGCTTCGCGTCAGCCGGGTTGGGTTTGGCGAAAGCAAAAGTCTAGTAGCCGCTGGATTACTCGCCGTGTTTTGAGAAGTTTCACCTTCTTTTGGGTTCGCGCGCGCTTGGCTGTATATAAGGGGCGGGTAGCCGTTGAGTTGATGGGGGATTTCTCTGGGAAGAGAAACGTTTCACTGGACTAGCGGATTACTTCTTTTGCTTGTTATTAGTGAGCTGTGTTTACGTTTGCTGTAAACGTTGTATTATTAAGCTCGCTGCGATTTCCTCTTGCTGTGCTATACTATAGCTGTTTTGCAATCTGTTTTTATTGGGCGTAAGGCTTACATTTACGCTGTTTGTGACTGTTGACTGCTGGATTGTGTTTTCTGAAATTGTTACTTTATCAACTATCATGTAAATAGCTGTAAATAAATTTGTTTGCGCTGTCCTCAAGTATTCAATCCGAACCCGCTACGCTAAAAACTTAACAGTAGGAATTAAAAAATAGTCAGAATAATTTGCAAATATATTTAATTATTTTTAAATTATTATTACTCGAATTATATATAACGAGAAGTATTTAAACTATATTTCAAATACTTTTTTACATACATTTATACAATCCTATAAAAATTTCCGTTCAGGCATTTTATAATTATTCTTTGAGAAAGAAAAAAAATACTTGGTTTTATTGAATTAGGGCATTTTTCAAAACTTTTTGAACAAGCTAAATGAAGATACAATATATAACTAATTTTTAGAAACATTTGTTAACATTTGGGACTTAGATATATTTGTTTAAAACATTTACATGTTGTTAGTTTAACTGTTTTTATAAAATATTTAATCAGTTTAATAAATCAAAAATAAGCAAACGATAAATAAGAATTTTCTTTTTAACGGAAATTACAGCCGAAAAATTTGTCCAGAAAAATGTAAATGAGTTATAAATATGTTTATAAATATTAAATTTTTAATATATTATCTGAAGAAAGTATTTCTTGAATTTTTTTTGTTCAAATCGGATGCAATTAAATCTATTAAATAATAAAAGATTCAAAAATTTGATTACTTGGAGAAATCATGATGGTTTATCGGCATGGAATTTCTTTCATGTCAAATAAAATCTACCGCATTTCTGTTTCATCTCCATCTTCTTGACGTGACTTCTAAAATAGCCGTCAGTTTGACTGTAGATTTTTCGACAAAAAAATTCTCATTTTCCTTTCCCTACAGCGTGCTATTTTCGCAGATTCGAGAAGAAAAATATTGTCGTTTTGAGACATAGCAAAAGAGAGTTTCGACCGATTCTACGTGAAATATGTCGGAGAAGGTCTTCAACGATGCATTAGAATACATATCGTCAGTATTCCATAAAATACTGAAAAGAATCGGAGGGTATTTTTCTTCATAGCAGATTCAATACTTTTTTCTCACTTTTATAAGAATTAATGTACTTTCTTCAAAATTTTATGAAAGACGATTCTCATTAAATATTATAACTACATTTAGTGAAATCATTTTTTATTTATGTAATGATCAGAAGAATATTTTTATTTCAACGTTTTGTATTGAATATGAGGCTTATAGTATGTTTGTTTCTTGAAAAGACCTTAGCAGAAAGTCTTTCCATTGAAGAATAAAGATATATTAAAAATATTACACAAATAAGAAAAGTAAAGATTGTAAAAAAAGATCTCCTATATTTATATCTATCTATCTATGAATCTATATCTATATATCTACATATACCTATATCTATATCTATCTATCTACATATATCTATATCTATATCTATCTATCTACATATATCTATATCTATCTATATATCTACCTACCTATCTATCTATATCTATATCTATCTATCTACATATATCTATATCTATCTATCTACATATATCTATATCTATCTATATTTCTACCTACCTATCTATCTATATCTATATCTATATATATCTATATCTATATCTATATCTATCTATCTATCT
>JAOUZG010014555.1:14249-27122 GCA_026289955.1 Argiope argentata | reverse complement strand
ATATATATATATATATATATATATTTACGTATTACGATATTACGTATGATATTTACGTATTAGTAGACCGTCCTTACCAATTTTCGCCAACAGTTTAATAACTCATTGGATACGGATTTAAATTTGGCGATAAATATAAACGGATTACACCATTACTGGCCTGCCATAATTGGCGGTTTAGAAACTCATTGGCGACGACTTTAAATTTGAGAGGAAGATGGAGGCTCTAATACGTAAGTACCTTTTTTTTTTCTTTTTACAATCATCTTAGATTTAATAATTAATGTCTGTAAGTTTGGGGGAATAATTATTATTTCTACTTTTATGTAAATTTTACTTTTATTCTTTTTTAATGTATAGTGTTTCTAATATATAGTAAAAATTAAAGTTTCAAATTAAGTTTTATTTAGCTATTTAAAATAATAATTTTTTTCCATCTTTTTCTTTATATTTAAGTTAAATTTGTCGAGGTAATTTATTTATTCTCGTAATAGTTATTCTAAATGAGCCAAGAAAAATATAAATATTTTTCATTTTATACTAAATTAAATTCAATAAATAGATTTATTTATTTATTGTAGTTATTATAAATGAGGGAAATAAACAAATATTTTTATTATCTCTTTCAAGCTAATGAGTTTTGAAAACAGAGAAATTTTAAGAGATGAAAATCAAAAGATATCTCATTATAGAACGCCATAAAGTTAATAATTTAGAAAAGCATTAACAAGCATATTTATAGCTATATAATAATAATTCGTTTTTTATTGTTTATTTTTTGGAAAAGTTTTCGGTATGTTTCTGGTTAATGAAATAAAATAATAGAGTTTTTGATGTTAACAGCGTAAGTAAATTTAATTATAGAATTGTAAATTTTTCACAAACCAAATCAATTAAAATTCAATTATAATTGAAATTATTTTATAATAAATGACTGGATTAAAATTTTTTAGTATTAAGGCTAAACAGTTAATGGTTATCAAATATCCTTAAGCATGGATTTCTCAAAAATTCAAATTTTAAATTAGTAGGCAATTTGTCTGAATGCTTTTTATAACGCATATTATTCATGAAACGTAATTGCTTGTTTTTGGCTATTATATTTATTTGTTTATAATATATATTCCTACTTAGGAAAATAATTAACACATTCGTTTGTCAATTTTCAAAAAGAAGTAATGATTTGACAAAATTAAAATAGTTTCGATGTATGGCAAAATACATTCAGAATAAAAGCAAAATGCCCTCAAAATTTTGTTATAAAAGATTTTTTGAATCATTAGCATATTATTTGAATGGTACTCTCAAAGTTAATATTCAAAAAATTTTAAAACATAATAAGGACATGACATCTTTGAATAGTATGTTAATTATATAACTAGATAATATTTTTAAAAATATAGTAGGGGCATGGCATCTCTCAATAGTATGTCGATTACATGACTATATGATATATTTTCTTTTCTTGGAATTGTTTGTCAAAAAAACTAATTTGCATAAAAATGTATAAAATTATTATATACTTAAATATAAAGATATTTTTATCGTTTTATACGTATTATTAAATTAGATTTAGTATATCAATTGAACCAAACGATTTTGTAGAAAACACTGATAACTTATTTTCTGAATTAAAGAATTTTAAATTAAAATATTGTTGAATTAGTACATCAGATTTTGCACTAAAATGATGAAATATAAAAATAATTGCGTATTAAAAAAAGTGTAATTTTGTGACAATAATAAAAGAGTCAGTTTTCATAAATAATCAATTTAATGTGTTAATTATTCGTGTTTAAGGTAGAATTCAGCAATACTTCTTTTTATGAATTATTGTTTTTACATTAATTATTCATAAATATATTTTTTCTAACCTTCTGAATTCAAGCGATGAAATAGTATCATTTTTAAGGTATCATTAAATTCTTACTCTCGAACCGATAAAAATTTTGTCTAAAGATAGGAATAAATAAAAAAAAAACAACTATTTAAAAAAAATTAAAGTCAATTACTATTTAGATAAAAAAAAAGATTTTTTTTTTATTTTTGTTACTTTTTATTAAATAATTACAATTAATATACATATAATTGAACAAAAAATTATTGAAGTGAACTCGCATACACATGAAAAACACAGAAGTCCTCACATTTTACAGATTGAACTACTGCCTGTTAATTTTAATTTACATTACAAAATTCTAAAACTCTAGTTAAAGTATCAAAAATTAATTAAATTTAATGAATGAAATTATATTTGAAAAAACTGTATTAACATCTAGTACTATCCATTACAAGTTTAAAAACGGTATTTGATCTTGAGTGGATGGATAAAAAGTATTTTATTAACGATTGAAAATTCAAAAAAGATTAAAATGAAAGCTGCATATTATTCATATATATATCATGCCAGAACATAATTTTTTGAACGGTCAAGCACCACGAGCTCGTGCAAGTTAAATTATATTTTTTATTCGTTTTAATTTTTCGTTGAATTAGTAACTTTAGTCTTACAAACGATCCAAAAAACTTTATCTCGCATTGATTGTTTAAAAAAATATCACATTTATTTCCTTTCATATAATCACGTGATCAAAATGACATTTTTCTAGGTTCTATTTGCTGTAGTCATTAACTTATTTTTTAAATCAGAACTTTTGTAAATGAGATGGCATCGCATTAATGAAATTGATTTTTCAAATTTCCTTGCAGATAATATAATGTTTATTTTTCGCCAACGGATTTTGATTGACGCCAAAATTCTCATCCCAAAAACAGCATCATGTTTTGACATGATTATAAGATATATAAATATGTATAGGGAAAGTCTGAGCTAATTGTGCAAATTGAGAAAAATGGAAATAAAAAATTGTGCTTCAATAGTTCGATGTTTTAACAATACATAGCAAAGTCGAACATAAAAATGTTAATAATTTTTAAAATCTTTTGCTTCTTTTTTTAATAATTAATACTTTTTGAACGAAAAATCAGACTGAAAAAGAAAAATGTATGGTTGAAAGGTAAAACGTAAAATTTTTGGATGGTGTTAAAATTATTTTAAATTATTTTTTTGATTTTTGAATTCCTTCTAAAATTTCTTTGAAAACATTTTTAAAAAAATAACTAGTGACCAAATTTTAACCCTCAAAGTCTGAAATCGCTGTTGTCGAATGCTTCATTGAATACCGAAATTTAATATCAATAAATGTTTTACTTATTTTCTGTTAGAAATAAAAAAAAAGTGTTTGAACAAAGCTGTCCATTAAAATACTAAAGAACAGTATCCACATTAAAATACTAAAGAAAAAAATTAAAGATTTGAATTATTTCCTACCAACCAGTCTTTAAAAAACAAAAAAAAAGATTTAATTTTTATTTTTTAATTTATAAATAAATGCCAAATATCTTTTACAAACGCTCCGTGATCACAATGATAATTGAAAATTGAAATTGATGTGAGCCATCTGAAATATAACCGTTTAAAAATGAATCTCATTCCCATTTTGATAATTGGAAAAAGAAAACATCCTTTCCGAAAAATACTATTCAGATGTAATGAAACGTGCAAAATTCAAATTAATAAAAATTAGTTTCTTTTTTTAATGAAAAAACGTTTTTATTTTCTACATGAATTATTTTAGTGCTTAAAAAAATGGAATCAAATTTCTTTGCTATCAAAAAAAGAATAACATATACATTTATTCATAATTGAATTTTCTTTAATTTTCGTTCTCGAAAGATATTTTTATAAGACATTGAAAATGTATAATTATTCATTACTTTTCTTAAGTATTTATTAGTTTCAATTATAATTCATGTACATATCTTTCTTGGAACATTCCAAGTCATAAATAATATAGCTTAATGATAATATTTCTTCGATTCTGTTTTGCTGATTTCAAGTTGTCAATCAAAAATATTTAGAGCTTATGAAGTTTCTTTTTTCTTTTTTTTTTACATTTAGAAATAATAAATTATTTGTTATGATAAATTATTTTCTTTGTTATTTTAGTTAAACGAAGCAAATATAAAAAAATCAAAATATTTATTCACCATTTATTTTGAAATTTAAAAAAAAGAAAAAAAATTACAACATACAAGAAAGGTTTTTTTCTCTCCATCAATGATTGCTACTTTTATGCATTATTTCTCAGAAGATACAAGTATTTGTTATCTCGACGGACTAATTTACTGGTCCCATCTTCGAAGAACACCACATTTACAACATCTCCTCTGCACCTCCCTATTAGGCTGTAATTTTTGATATCCTTATTAGATTTTTAATTCAGAAGAGAAATAAAAATCATTCGGCTCTAAGTCGCCTTCTCGATTTTGAGGAAAAAGATTTTAAACTTTTCGAAACAGAAGAGCTTTTTCAACGAATAAATCAAATGGTTTTACAGAAATAGAGGATACTAGAATCTGAGATAAACTGGATGACCAGCATACTAAATTTGTGACTAAGGTAGGTGAAGGTTAAGACATGAGTGCTCCTTATTTTTCACTTAAAAGAAAATTCAACGAACTCCCAAACGAAAGAGGAGCCTGAATGGAACGTGAATTGTACATCATTCAGAAGTGCGGATTTCTAGCCTGGTTCACGAAATACTTGATTTGTAGTTATGACGAGTAGTAATCATTTTTTTTACATAACCTTTGGTGTTATATTTAATTCCCTCTCTACTCTAGTCCTTTCATAGTCCAATGGTGATAGAAAAGAATAACGTAGATAGTTTTCTACCCCAAATAATAAGAATGACAATATGTTTTATCTTCACGATGTGAGTAATTTTGAAAAGTTTTGTAACTATTAAGGAAAAAAAAATTTCCACTTCATTCTTAATTTGGATGGCGTTTCACCGTATTTTTGAACTATCTTTTTACATGTAGCTAATACATCTTTGGCTAGAATGATATGATCGTAATTTCAAACAATTTTCGTTATTTATCTTTTGATTTCAAAGTTTAATTGTTAATAGAAACAGAGCTTCTAAAAGATATTAAATCAAACAGATAAATTTGTACATACTTAAGATATAATTTTGTACACACTTTATCTTGAAATCAACGTTTTATATACATAAATTATATACAGAAATATTATACAGGATTATATACATTTTTAAACAGGATTTTATATACAGGTAGAGTAGTATACGGGAGAAGCATGGAATGCTCGTGGCATGATCCGCTCTATAATACAATATGTTCATAAATACGGCAACTTTAAAACAACTCAATAACTTTGAGGTCAGAGTGTCATACATCAGAATCAATTTATATCTTACCTTCGTAATTGTAATATTCCACGGAACAATCTAAAAATATTCTTTGAATGACATACAAAAAAGAAAAACAGCAATCAGCCTACCAGAAGCTACAGATTTCTGAACAGCAATCCTTATTAGTTTCGTGAGATTGCTCTTTATAAATTAGCGTTCATCCTTATGAGAATCGCCATTCCTATTGTACTCATTTTTTTGCCAAAATATTATTGTAATTTCTGTTATGAAATCAAGAGTATTCTTTTTATTACTCAATTTCCTTGATTATTATGTTGAATGCTGTTTGCATAATAATCAACACTCTTGATTATTAAGCAATCAAGGGTATTTTTCGTATTCAAAATTTGTACTTTATTATTATCATTGAATGTAAAATCTCAAAATGTTCTCTTTAAAAAAGTGTTTAAGATTTGAACTCTATATGTTTGTTTAAACCGCCACAGTTTGATCTTAAATCCAGTAACAAAACTGCATCTGATTGCAACACCAATGTTATACAGTGTTTCTTATCAACACTTTTTATCATTTTTCTCTTTTTCTTTATTCTATTATTAATTTTTAATTAATTTTCTCATAGTCAACTACTCCGAAAGAATCTTAAAAGTAGCTGCATTTATAAATAACAATATTTCTCAAAAAGTTCAATCCCCTTTCAACATTTTGTAATCACTTTTTTTACTATTATTTTATTAAAGGTTTAAATATAACTGCTCAGGATATGATTTTAATAGGATTTTCTTAAGAGATCCCCTGGGAGGATCGTCGTTTCTTTCTTCCTTTTTTTATTTTCTTTCCATCTTTTACCTATCCAATTGGTTATCTTGCTCATTGTTATAAGCACAGAATGAGTTAGATAGCCGTATATTGTTTTATTTAGGGGGGATCTATGGCCATTCCATACTCTGTTTATGCTTTATACTTGTTCCATTCTTTTAAAACTTCTTGATCTACAAACGATTGGAGTATTTAAAGCAAGTGTTCAAAGGTTTTATCTTCCGAACAAATACACATTCAACAAGTTGTTATTCATGAAACTGTGTTATTTTGTATTTGCATTTCACTAATTATGCATTACACTCTTTGTCTAATGCATTTATTTGTTTCAATTATTTCATTAGGAATATGTGAGTGAATGGTCGATGTGTGTGTGAACCGAGGATCGAACTCGTTTGTAGCCAAGTAATTTTGCTATTAGAAAAAAGTATTTACCCTTGTCAGGAGAAGGTTGCCTGGCTTACGAAGCTTTCATCACATACTCTTCCACCAGTGAGTCGGCGGGGAGATGAACGATGCATTTTGCGCCAATGAGCGTATGTGAATTGTTGGTTTGATTTTGGCTGTTGTTTCTAATGCTCCTAAGTACTTTTACTGCCGACAGAGGTCACCACAAGAGCTGTAGGAAGGTTGTTTATTCAAGATCGGGGATTACCATTGTGGGTGAATGGTAGATGAAGGTGTGAACTGAGGACCGAAATCGCAAAGTTAAGAGTTTGTAGTCGAGTAATATAGACACTAGAAAAAAGTAATTACTCATGTCTGGAGGATGTTGTCTGGCCTATGCAGCTCATTTCAAATATACATCTGCTCTTAAATCTTATTGTAAAAAATGGTTTGTATTTTATGTACTTCTAAAGTCTCATGTGTTCAGAAACATTATTAATTTGTAATTCCTTTTTTTACTATTTAGGTGCAAGGCTATCTACAGAAGCATAATTCTACGAGATAGCATTTTTCTCCCATATAAAAATATACAATTAATTTATGATTCCATGCTATCCATCTCTTAGAAGATTCAGATCATCTTCCGTTCCTGCTTTTTAATACAAGCTTATAATAAAGGGACCATGCATTAATTGCATGAGAGATAAGAAAAATTGCATGATTATGACCCTATTTTTTAGTATCATTATAAAACTATAAAATAAGCTGAAAGTTATATCAGTCTTCATGATGTAAGAAGCATTGTGGCAAAAGTGTGGATGAGTTTTACTTTGTTCTTTATATCAAATGATGCAAGTTGGACGATATAAACGATGTAATTTATTACAACTAATTTATAATTGGCCAAATACATGCATGGGTGATTTCATGAGCATGAATGAATTCTCAATAATAATTTCTTCTTATGGAATTTTCTTTTCGTAACCTTCTTTTCCTCTTTTCGTAACATGTTATCTTCTTGATTTCAGGATTCTTTTCGTAAACATGTTTTTTTCTTGTTTCGTAAGCATCTTCTTGTATAACAAAATCGAAGAAAAATAATATTTGTGTATCATTAAAATTCTTTTGGAAAAATCGGCGTGCTGAATATTCATAAAACATATGCATTCCTATATGTTCTGAATCCTTTTTTAGAAAGTTATGAATATTTTCTTAATAAAAAGATGCGTTCACCCTATTCCTAACTATTACAATCTTAGAACCAATTATTTTACATCGGTGGGCTCATTAAAACAGATTGCTGGATTTTAAAGTTTGGTTTTAAATTTTAGTATGAAAATAATTAATAACACGATATAAAAAAAAGTGAATAAATAACAAGCACAGTGCAGAAAACAATTGTTCTTGAGATTATTATTTAGTATTTTTCACAGGAACGGGGGTTATTTTTAACGATGTAATATTGCCGGTATACTTTCTAATGACATATAAAAATGACATTATGTATGTATAGTCCTTAAAATATCGAAAATAAATGTCATATTTTAGAAAATAACAGCTAAAGTTTTTATATAAAATGGCAATGAGGTCTAAAAGTTATAAGATAAAAATATCTTCTAATAATAAAGATGTGTTTGTGTGTCTGAGTGTTGGCGATCTATAGGACAGACAATTTGAATTTTTGCTACGGAATGTGCAATTCGGAGTGAACTTCATAGGATTTTAAATGGAATTATAATTAATAATTTTTTTAAAAAAACTTAATTTCAGATTATTTTAGCTTAACTGCCATAAACATTTGTGCAAAAAAATGTTTTACACCAAATAAAAAAAAGTTTTTGTATTTGCAGGAGGACATTATTTAGAAACGTTTTTTAAGGTCTCAAGAAGAATTGAAACGTGTTAATTAGCTAAAATGTGTTCAATTTTTTAAAAGATTCCAATATTTTTTTGGTTATTTCATTTCTTTATATTTAATTATTTGTATAAAAGAAACTCAAAATAATACTTGTTAAAACTTTGGGGTCATATATTAGAGCACAAAATGCATGCGTATGACTATCCTAAATTTGTGCCGTCGTGGTCATTCAATTTTCAGTTCATGTAGTTATACGAATTGTATTATTATTACAAATTGTATGTAAATAACTTAAATACGAAAAAAATATCAAATAAAACACCGTAATTAATGCAAATACCCTTAAAATGGTTACAAAGTACATTAAATAAAAAAAAAAGATTTAATTTGTTAAAAATATAAACATTTTCAAAGTCAGTATTCGCAAGTTATCTTAAAAATATGAAATTCCTCGTATCTAAATTTTTATTTCTGTGGTGCAATTTAATTTATAAAGATTAATTTTAAATACTGTCATGTTTAATGACTTTATTGTAAATGTAAATTTTTTTATTGTATTTAATTTTACCTAAAAAGGAAGTTCATAAATTTCAGAATATTTTAACATAATCGTTACGATTAAGTAATTTGATACAAACTTTTATTATTAGAAAACGCATTAGAATTCTTTTTTCTTATTTAAAGGTCTCTGTAAATGAAATTAAATATAATTTTTAATTAATGTCTACTGGTTTATAAAGCGATTAAAATCAATACAATGATAGTAATGATAATCAGTATAATGATAATTTGTTTGAAAATTTGAAAGTTAAATGACATTCGTTTTTTTTTATTACTTGTCGTCTGAAAAGAATTTTCAACATTTAAACAAATTCACAATGAAAAGCGAATATATAAAACAAAAATCGCTTATAACTTGCACTTTTTTCTTTTCGGACCTCTTTAAATTTGCATATAAATGGGAAATGCCATTTTAATATGATACATCGTATCAATTACAGCTGCAAAGTGGAATTCATGCTCTGCTTCTCAGACATAATAAAATTTATAAGTAAATCCTATTTGTATGCAGAATAATTGAAAAAATTAAAAGACTTTATACAATGTTCTGCTGCAGACATAAATGTAAGGGAAAAATATTCATATTAATTGAAAGAAAATTACATTTTATTGAGGAAATATTTTACTTTCATTTATAGTTGTAATCTTCTCTTGTGACAAATTAAAATTGTTTTTTTTATTTGTTAAATTTTACTAACTTTCTTCTTTGTTTATTTTCTCACAAATGGCTTTGATTTAGTTTTAGTTATTGAAATAAATTTTATTTTTTCAACTACACTGAAAATATATTATAACGTTTTCCTTTTCATATATGTTTAGTAATTTTAATTATCCTTTGTGACACACATTTAACGGTTAATATCTTTTGTGCATTATGTATGATGTTTAAGGGGAAAATCTTCTATTAATCTCTATACTTTTCTGCTTCTCATGTATACATTTAAATTATTTAAGAATTTTGAATACCCGATATTCAAATCAAGAGAGTATTTGAATGTATGAATTGTATCAAAGATTTAGTTGTTTTATTAATCGAATAAGATTTTTAAAAATTTGAAAAGATAAGATAATGTATTTTCTTATCAAAATAATTTCGAATGATTAAATTCTAACTCTCTGTAATAACATCTACAAGAGTTGGAAATTTAGGAGTTTTAAACAATTTTAGCTAATGAGAAACAGATACATGCATCATATTATTTCAAATCTGAAATATTGCTTTCCTTCTTGATAAATTCTATTGCAAAGAGTTATGAGTATTTTCAAGAAATCCTGAATAACTGCGTTAAATGACGACTTTCCGGAAGAATTTGAAGGGGAAAAAAAATAAAGGTTCTGGAATATATAGGAATCAAGGCGATATATCTATTAATCATCCATTTTTCTTGAAAATTAATTCGATGTCTTATAAGAAAATGTATACAAACGAAGCAAATACAAGCCAGTCGAGTGAACTTTCTATTTGAAGTGTTGATTGCTCTTCAAGCTCTGCCATTATTTCATGCAGACTATTGTTTTGCCACTATTTTTAAACCATTTGTTTGCTATTTTATTTTAATTTTTGAAGTGTTGTCTCTTTAAACGATTCGGCTGTAATTCGATGTACGTTTTTCAGTTGGGTTTTCTGAACGTTATACTTTTCGAAGACTTCTTTATACATTTACCGTCTGATGTATTGTGTCTACTATATGTAGCTACCCGAAGTGAGAACCAGTTTTCCGAGTGATTTGTAAACAGGTGATATTTTAAGTGAAGTGGTTTATCGTTTTAGGAATATTTGAAACAATTCAAGAAAGATCTTTATTGCCGGAATTTCCTTACACGGACTGAAATCATTTTGTTCATAATTCTTTCAAAAGAAAAAACAACAATTTTATGTCATTATCTAAGGAATAGCCGGTTGTGTTCAAACATTCTAAGAAATTAAGGTTACTGCAAACATTCTAAGATTCAAATTCCACGTATGTATTGATTGGATCAATGGATTACAAATATTTAATGGCAATATATTAAGAATAATTATATGGTTCTGGTTATTTCTAACCTTTGTAATCTCATTGTTTCAAAGAATTTAACAATATTTTGACACATTTTTAATTTACTGGTCTGTAGTGGGAGATATTGAATCCCTATTTGAACATAAATTTAACGTACACTCTATAACAAAAAAAAAAATCAGCGCACACCGATTGAGTCGAAAACTGGTGGATAGATGTACAGAATAGTAAATGATTAAAATCTCCGAACACTAGAATAATTTATTTTAGAGTAACAGTAACAAGTTCAATAAGATGTTGACCCACCTCTAGCTTGGAATAAGCCGCCACATGGCATGTCATGGACCGATAAAGCTTCCGGATAGTCACCTGCGGTATTTGCTGCCAAATTCACTCCAATTGTTGAACAAGGTCATTAACATTCCATGGCAGATGCAATCGCCTTTCCATCATATCCATGACATGCTCGATGGATGACAATCTGGCAGACCAAGGAAGTATTTGACAAATTTGCACCCAGTTCATAGCAATACGTGCCGTATGTGGTGTGGCATTGTCCTGCTGAAAACCCATCCGAGGGTGCTGCAAAAGGAACGGTAGCAAAACAGGTCTTAGGATGTTGTTGACGTACCACTGCGCAATAACTGTACCTCTAATGACAACCAAAGGGGTCCGGCTATCAAAAGAAATAGACCCCAGACCAAAATGCCTTGTTGAAGAACGACGTGGCGTACAATAATGAAAAAAGAATTCCCCTTCGGCCCTGGGTGTCTCCAAACACTTCTTCGATGATCGCCAGGACACTGTTGGAAGCAGGATTCGTCGCTAAAGACTATACGTCCCAAGTCGGCATCATTTCAAACCTCATAGAGCCATGCACTTCTGTAATTTGGGTTGGCAGTTTATAGGCGTAAGTTTCAGGTATCTCAACTGTCAGCGCGGGCGTAGATTTTGCTGTTTCAACCGTCTGTTAATGATCATGGTGGACACTAGAGTTTGGGTTGAATGTCTGTTGGTTGATAGAGATAAAGAAGCCGCTATGACAGCTGATCTGACAATCCCTCTGTCCTCACGATCTGTTGTGGTTCTAGGTCAACCGCTACCATCCTATCGCTAAAATCTGTCATTTTACACCCATTCCTGCTAGCATCTTCGAATCGCCGCATCGCTTCGATTCAAATGACGAACGATTCTTCGGTTTGTCCAACAGGCCTCTTTCAATCCAATGATACGATATCGGTCAATTTCTGACAATTGCTCATAATAAGCACGAACCATGCGGCGAGACATTTTTTAAGTTGTTGAAAGGTAATCTCAATCGCAATCAAACTGAAAGTTTTAACAACCGTTGAAGAACTGCTCCTTATATTTTTAACTGTAACTTTTGGCACCATAGTGCCGCATCATGCCATATGAGACATCGCTGCATTGAATGTAGTGGTGAGCATAGCAAAGACGAATGTCAGACACCCCCCTAGATGCCAATGCGGAAAGGAACATTACGCATTTTACAGGGGATGTGCAGGATATGCAGTTTCGATGCGCTGGTGATCAAACTATTCCCTCATTGGACATTAAAATTTAATCATTTTCATATCTGGTCAAAATACTTTCGGATTATTGCGCAATCGGATTATTGCGTCTTGGGGAGCCAATGTTTTTGTTATAAAATCGCTTATATCGACACATTTAAAAATCAAAAACTTATCTTTATACAAAATCTGTTCTAAATCGTTAGAGCAATTTCGAAGACACACGAAATAATATTAATTATTATATTAGGATGTCTCAAAAGTTTCTTTCTCATCGCTCTATGCAGGCCGTTATCTGTCCCTGCTTCTGCAAGCATGCACGCCTATTTATTACTCGTCTATTACATCGATTTGAATCGTACCAGAGCCTTTTACAGTACTTTTCGTTTGTGCCACAGCCTCTTTTATTGCTTTCATCCACAGCGTTAAACGAGAGCAGCGAAAGACGACATTTAAGGTACTAAAAAGGCTTGTCACTGATG
>JAOUZG010014555.1:0-14239 GCA_026289955.1 Argiope argentata | reverse complement strand
CATTGAAACGATCTTGGCGCAAGGGCGTTGGGCCTTCAACTGTGGCAAAACCGGGACTATACCCCGAAAAAGATCTTTCGTCCATTTGGGGATTGGAAAGGCGTAGTTTTCTACGAGTTCCTTCCTTAAAGTTAAAAAAGCAAATTATACGAAATAACTGTCACTAATTGGATTATTTGAAAGCTGCAATAACAACAAAAAAAACCCCGACCAGTGAACTAACGTAGAAGTAGTGAACCAACGTTATGCTGCTTTTCAGCATGACAAAGCGAGATCACATACTGCATTAGTTGTAAAAGAAAAGTTCTTACAGTTTGATTGGAGTGTTTTACAGCATCGTGCATACTCTCCAGATCTGGCTCCATCTGATTACTACTTCTTTCTGTTCTTAAAAGTATATCTTCGGAATAAAGGCTTTAAATCTATCAGAGTGTTGTATGATTAGCGGATAGCGCTAGGCCCGAACTCCCAATCTTATGGTTAGTAGCCGAGTATCATACCGATCAAGCAAAAGGGACCCTTCAGCTCGAAGGATATTAACTGGCTTATATAGCAATTACCCCAGAGTATCCCCCTAGTGAGTTGGCGAACGATACTTATGTGAAGAGTTGGTGGTGATGTTAACAACTGTCGTGTTTAATGCGCGTCTAGGTCATTGAGTCGCCGATAGATGGCGCCACGACAGTTGAACTTGCGAAGGTTGCGTTTATCCAAGGTCGGTCGCCGGGTTACCATTGTAGGTGATAAGCGGATACCGGTTGGCCCTAACTCCCAATCTTATGGTTAGTAGCCGAGTATCATACCGATCAAGCAAAAGAGACCCTTCAGCTCGAAGGATATTAATTGGCTTATATAGCAATCACCACAAGAGAAATAAAAGTACACCTCGAGGATTATTTCTTATTCAAAATACAACAAATTTGAAAAAAGAGGGATAATGAGACTTCTTGAGAGATGAAAGAAGGTAATAAAGCAAGAGGGTTCTTATATAACAAAATAAGTAATATCTTAAACAGTATATATTAAGTATTAATTTCATATTAAAAAATTCTGGAGCACTCAATAAATTAAAACAATAGCAAACTGGAAAAGCAATAACAACAATTAATTGTACTAATTGTTCTATTCAGAACTTCGAGATCAATACATAAAACCGAATGATCGATTGTCTTGTTTTAACGAATATTCATCTTAGTTTCCTTATCCTTTCAAAAATAAAGGATAAAATTATGAGTAAATTCTGTAGATATATTTTTTCCTTTTACTTATTTTCAAACCAAAATTATAAAGCTGCAAACTTAAGATACTTTATACTTTGTCAGTCATCATTTTTCCTTTTCAGTTTAAACAAAAACCAATTATTTCCAGTCTCTCCAAACAGAAAAGAATCGCCAATAAAAGACGGCTCAGATATTCCAAACGTGTTGCACCATTTCTCTTCAAATAAAATATGATTTAATTTAGTCCAAAAGAAGCGAGTTTCCTCCTTTGTTTACTTTGAATTTAAGGAAGCATTTAATCACACGGAAGGGGATAATAGCAGGTACAATCGGGTCTCAATGATGATAAACGATTGTTCGTGATTCTCTGAAAGAATGGAGAATACGAGGCCGCTTTAAGAGTTTATTGATTTTATTTGCTTCTGTTGCTAAGCTCCTCAAAGGTGAAATCTTGAAAGATAGTTATAACTTAATGCAGAAATTGTTGAATTCCATCGGAGATAAATTTAGAATTCTTCTTATTTCCAATGAAGGAATCAGTAACTCAAAACGAACAAATAATACATTGACGAAACTAAATACAATTTTCAGTTATTTGTATTTTTGAGTTGGGCAATCCTTTAATCCTGTTTATCTTTTCTCAATATATTCCATACTTAGACATGATCCTTTTGCAAAAGATTATTCTGAGAAATTACATAACCAAGTCGAAAATAGGCTTCAGTTTTAACAATCAATTAGTTGCTATTTATTACATTCCAAAGAATTGTTTCTCATTTGTCATTTCAATATGCGAATTTTCTAAGAACTCTAAAAGAATATTATAATCTCTCTCCCTAAGAAATAGATTATACTATTATATAATTTTAAGAATAAATTCTTAGAAGATTATTCTGCGAATTTATATAACCTAGTCGAAGACAGGCGTCATTTATAACAATCAATTAGTTTATATTTATTATAATACATAGAATTGTTTCTCATATGTCATTTCAATATACGAAATTTTAAAGAATTCTCTTATTCTGCTGCTATATGATTTCTAGGAATAATTAATTATCGGTTATATTTTTGAATAGTTCTTTCACCTCTATTATAAAAGCTTGATATCTATTATAAAACTGTAGATAATATATATATATTATAAGCGAAATAATGATTATTATTAAGAAAGGTATTAAGTGGGGGATTCGAGAAGTGCGAACATTATTAAGAATAAAAAAATTCATATATTTAGCGACGTAATTTAGAATTGTATAACTCTTTCGAGAAAGGGAATTGAGATTTCCACGACTTACTAATTGCTTCTCTGTTAAATATATTTGTAATAACATGAGATGTTTATTACGAAATAAATGTTAAATAAAATGTGAAATTTATTCGAGAAAGGATTTAACAAATTTATTAAACTTTCATATTAGTTAAAAATTTCACTTTACATTTAAAGGTAGACTCAAAGAAGTATGTTTTTCTTTATTTCTTGATTACCCAGAAAAATATGTGTTTTTCCCTTCATTGTAATACATAAAAAGATAATATTTTGTAATCGACAGGAAAATCTGAATTTCGGATTTTAACATAACTTTACATTTCAGAACTACCCCAGTCCGAATAAAGATATTTTATTTAATTAAGTCTGTCTGTGATTACGATACCTCAAAAGCGCTTAGAGCTGGAAGGAAGAAATTTAGTATGTTTTCTGCAAAAATATATATATATAGATTTCTTTCAAATTTTGAATTATTTATAAGTAGTTTCAACGACCAAATTTTAGGATATAAGAGATTACTATAATTCAAAACATAAAGAGCTAAACAGATAAAATCTGAAGTGTAGATTAACTGAATCTGTCAAAATTTGGATCATCTGTATCTTTTTACTTTCTTGTACATACGAGCAGGATAATTCAATAACTCGCTGTTTCAACGGTATAAAAATTAAAATTCAAATAGCAAGTTTTTCATTTATTTACATCAGACAACAATTTTATTTTTGTTTTGAATCGAAATTTCAACCAGTCAAAAAATTAATAGTAAAAAAAGGGATATTTGGTTCTGTGGTATTTGTGTATTAACATCAGGTTTTGAAAAGTTAAAATCTTAAAGAATTTCCTCAATAATCTCAGCTAACTCCCCAACCAACAACGCAGTTTTCAGAATGTTCATTAGTTTTTATTATTTTTTCATTTTTTAAATTACATTTAATTTTTGTTTAATCAGGAAAAACTGTATAATACTGCATTAAACATTTTTCAATTTTCAGAAAAACTCTTTTTCAGATGACGTCCTGACATAGAGGTAGAGTGTCTTCCTTGGGATCTGGACGTCCAAGCTCGGGCATGGTCGTTTTTTTTGTATTCTATCTGTAAGGTGAGTGAATGTAACCCTCCCCCCCCTGTAAAAAGGGGTTGTGCAAGCGAAAGTGGTAAGTGTGTAGCTAAGTCGTGCTCTTGGCCCTATTTGGCGCTACTATGAAACAAGAGACACTGATTAGGCTTAAATCGCTGACTACCGCAGCAAGCTTGTCTATAAAAAGTGTCATAAAAAGCAACACAACACACAACTCTTTTTCAAGTAACCGAAACTTTCTAGCTTTAATCACAAAGATCGCTACCAGTTCTACAGATAACTTCAGGAAATATTTTCCGGTCTTTTTATCACTTTTTGTAATTTGATTTTTTAAACCATTATCCTTTAATTTTTTTGGTTATTTTTATAACTTCTTTATTTTTCAGTAATAATCACTTAGACTTATCTCAATAAATTCATCACGGCTAATTTACTCTATTACATATTAATTCCATGGTCATATGAGACGTCAATTTAATTTTATTGACCTCAAAAGTACTTTACTTGTATAATTAAACAATATCTATCCCCAATGGATAAATTTAAAGTTATTATGGATATCGTACATTTAAAAATAAAGGTTAAAATCAATACCAGACAATTTTGTCTTAAATATCTTTAGTAATAGATAGTTAAATATTGTTATAGCTAAATATATCTTTAAATATCTTTTACGGCACTGTATTTGTTTAATATCTCCCTGAATCAATTGCAGACGTGTAATTCTCTTTAATGGCTAACTTCATACTGTCCTTTTTTGTGTGCAAAATCAATAACATTTAACATGAAGAAAAATTTAAACCTCAAAGTGCCGAAAATATAGCTGCAAGAAAAAAAATGGAAGGAGAAATTACAGCATTCCTCCTCTCCCCAAACAATCAAATAAATATTATCGAATAACAGGTCTCTTTCTATAAAGAATAAAAATGTACTTTAACTTTAACTTCAAGCACAAAAATGTACTTCAAGAACCAATATGGGAGGATAAATAACAGCATTCCAAAAAAAATCAAATAAATTTTATTGAATAACAGGTTTATTTCTATCAGTTTGAAAGCAAAAAAAAAAACATGAAGCATTTCTTGGATAATTTTTTAACAAGTTTTACATAATCTCTATTAGAATATAATTCCCATTTAGGAATATATTGTTTGCAAATTCAGCAACAAGAACAGATGTTTTGAATAAATTTTAAAAATGATTTTCTGTTACGCTATTTTTAGTTTTTTCAGAAATTAAAATATAAGAATTCGTTATCATTGAAATGTCAATCTTCTAAAATCTATGTAAATAGAAAATGAAAAATATCTTTTTAATGAAGCAGATATTAAGTTTCTTTCATGCGAATGAATGTTAAGAATAACTACACTGCAGTTTTACAGATTATTCATTTCTCAATTCATTATGGGGAAAGGTGTTAATCATATTCTGTTTAATTTTTGATAAAACCTAGTATTTGGCATTAAATTGTTATTTCATTAATTTATCTCTTATTTATTGGCGCGCTAAATTTAGAAAATTCTCAGAAAATTTCCAATAATTTATTCAAAATTTCGAAATTAAAGAAAATTGAAGCGTTTCTAGATTAAGTAATTATTGAATGCTAAGATCATTCAGATATATATCTTTATCTGTAGAATACATCTGTAGATTTGATTCACTTTATAAATTTAATTGCTTTGCATGAAATTAATTAATGAATTATTTAACCTCGTAATTCATATGTTTTTATTTAATATGATTAATACTTGAAAAGGCGACTTCATGGTACAAGGGCAATGCGTTTATTCCGCATCCTGGGTGCAAATCCCGGTTCAGATATGGTTGTTCATCATCTGTTCTATCTGTGAAATGTGTGAATGCCCCCCCACTCCGTAAAAGGGATTGTGAAGGCGACTGTGATGCGTGAGAAGATAAGACGTACTCTTATCCCTAGTTGGCACTACTTTAAACAAGATACGCACAAGCAGCTTAATATCACTGACTACGTCAGCAAGCCTGTTCATGGCAAGTGCCATCAGATACAGCAACGACAAAATTACTTTGTAAACAAATTACTATGCATACATGATTTGATTTGATGAGTCAATGCACATTAATTATTTTATCAAGTAACAGCCATTAAAACTATTTTATCAAGTAACAATAATTAAAACTACTTTATCAAATAACAGTCATTAAAATTATTTTACTAAATAACAGTCATTAAAATTATTTTATAAAGTAACAAGCATAAAGAAAGAAAGAAAAATCATAAAACTTACGGGATTAGTTAAAGTGAAGCTATTTTGAATTAAGTAATTTTTGAAGATGAATTTATGAACATTATTTAATTTCTTAACTTCAGACATTAACTTCTAGATTAACTGAAACAATTGATTGTTAAGATAATTAAAATGGTAAAATGTATGCATATATAGGTTCGATTCGCTTTATGAATTTAATTCTTATACGTGAAATTAATTACTAAATTAATCAATCTCATAAGATATATGAGTCATTTTGTATCTTCGAGTCAATATTATTATTACTTGATAAAATAATTGATATACACACATCATTTGATTTGGAGAGTCAATGCAATTAATTGCTTTTGATGATAAAATGAATGGTTACAGAAATAATTTGTAACTATAAAATCACGCAACCTTACAGTAGAGTTATTGAAGTCGTTGCACAACTTAAAGTACATCTAAATTTGAATTGAAGACACGGTATAGACAGCAAAATATAAAGTGAATTAAAACATAAAAAAAAACACAAGCATAAATAAAAGAACAAAACAAATGATGATGTCGTTTCCGCTTCTGAGGCTATGGACCCCTGAACACCCGAGGGCAGAAGTCTGAATCCTAGCTCATATGAGGATGAAACACAAACCCACACGCTTGCAAAGCCCTTTTTTACGGGGGGGGCACATTCACACATCTCACAGATGGAACACAGAAGAACAGCCATGCCCAAACCGGGACTCGAACCCGGGACTCACAGAACACGATGAAGACGCGCTTCCTCTGTTCTAGAAACCCGGCGAACAAAACAAATATGAAGCTTGAGAATATCAAAAACATGTTAAAATATCTATATTTTTTCTTATTAGAATTATTAAAATATATATATTAAATAATTAAAATTTTTAGAGACAGACTGAAAATGTGCTAATTATAGGATGATTTTTTTGATAATATAAATAATCAAATCAACTCAATTTAAAACATTAATGTGCAATACCATCAAGATATTTTCTTTTGTCCTATATTATGCTTGTTATTTGCAAATAAAACTGCGTCGATGCCTTAAAGCTATTTTTTTCTTCCCATATTCCTTTTAAATAATTAAATAAATGAAAAAATGTTCTTATACCACTTATTCACTGCAATTCGAAACATTATGCCATGTCGAAACCACCCCCTTAATCCCTTCATACTCATAGATCCCTCGTATCTAGTTAGTCGGTCCAATGTCACGTCCGCCCTTTTCAATAAGAGAGGAATCTGATTGGTTTGGATTGTTGTCATCAATAATAACACAATCTATCGTAAGCGGACCTATTATCCGTAATTGAAGCCATTATCAGATATTATTGGATAATAAAGATAGCTCGGGTTAAGCCGTGGAGTGTGATTACCGTCCGTCCGGATCAGGTTTTATTGATCTCGGGGGCGATTCATTTGGAAGAGAACGGGTTGAGAAACGAGATCAGGGGCGTTCCGTCTTCTGGCTACTCAGAAAGAGAGGAACTCTGGGAAAAAGGATTTACGGCGACGGGATGAGAAAAAAATTTTATACGGGAATGGGAAGTGTCTTTGTCAATTGAGTAGTTTTCTTTTTCCGATTGATGTGATTTTATGTACTTCAAATTTGTATCAGTTCTGGAAGTGTTTGATGGTAAAACATTCGTTATTGATTTTGAACTTTTCTTGAGTTTTCTGAAAATGTTAATTTTTCTGAACACTTAAAAAAAATTCAATGATCTTATTATATAAGATATTGGATTATAAGATTTGAATATTGAATTTCATAATTGGATACTTTTCTTTTTTCAATATTTGTGATATCATGCATCAAATTTGTATCGGATCTAGAAATATTTGGCAATAAAAACGTTCTATATTCTTTTTGAACTTATCTTAAATTTTACGAAAACGTTTATTTTGTGGTAAATTTCTCTGAACACTTAAAAAATTCAAATGATTTTATGATATAAGAGATTGAAATTCTGATTTACTTTTATTGGATATTTTTGGATACAATTGAATACTGGATTTTACAATTGAATATTCTTCTTTTTCGACAGCTGAGATTTTATGTGCAAAAAATTTGTATTAGTTCTAAAAAGTGTTTGGTGACAAAACGTTCGATATCGTTTTTGAACTTGTTTGGGGTTATTATGAATATATTTTCTTTATTTTCTGGTAATTTTTTTCCGAAGACATTAAATAAAATCAATGAAATTATTTTATAAGATTTATAATTTATTTTTATAGGATTTTTTGGACGCAATTGAATATTGGATTTACAGTTTGGATGATTTATATTTTAAATAGTTGTGATGTCATATGCGTCAAATTTGTATCAGTACTAGAAGTGTTCTAAAGCTTTCGATATCGTTTTTTAACTTATTTGGAGTTCTTATGAAGATGTTTTATTTATTTTTTTTAACTTTTTTCTGAGCACATTAAAAATTTCAATGACCTTATTTCATAAGGTGTTGGGATTCCAATTTACTTTTATTGAATGTCACTTTGAATGCAGTGGGATATTCGATTTTACAATTTGTCACAATTGGATATTGTATTTTACAAATTAGATAAAACTGTTTTTGGATTTCACAGATGATCAATTTTTTTGATAGATGTAATTTTATGTGCGTCAAATTCGTAACAATTCTAGAAATATTTGACAGTAGAATTTTCGATATCGTTTATAAACATATCTGGAAGTTTATCTAGAATTTATGAAGATATTTGGTTTATTTTTTGGTAAATGTTTATGAACATTTTAAAAAATCAATGTCGTTATTATATAAAAATATTGAAATTCTAATTTACTTTTAGGGTAATTTAAATTTAATTAAATAATTTTTTTCAATTTGTTTTATGTTTTGTGTCATTATATGTGACATTGTTCAAGTTGAATTTTTTAAAAACATTCGAAAACTGTTATATTTTTGTATATTTGCAAATAAAAGGTTGAGAAAACATATATAAAAAAATCGATCAAAAAATGCCTTTTAAAAAAAATGGAAATGGAATTTTTTTTTACTAAAAAGTATTATAAAGCAAAAATCTCCTAGTTTATAAAATATCCTGCTTAAAATTTTGAGGATAGTTTTAGGAATTTATTTAGTTCCCTAACTAAAAAATAAGATGTGCTTCTATTCATTCTTAAAATATCGGCATTCATTTTTTTTAAAAATAGCTGAAACACTAAATTAACCAGAAAATATTTTAAATGATTAATTATTCTCTAGTTCTGGATCCTGAGGGCATATTAAGAAATTATTATATTAAACCAGAAAAAAAACATAAATTATATTTTAATTTATGAGGTTTTTCATAAGACAATATTATTATATCTTATATTTAAGAAAATGGCATTTAAATCGTAAAACAGCATTAGAGCTTATGCAAACACAAATATAAAAATCAGTATTGTTTTCCAAAAAAAATTGATGTAGAAATCAAATTTTAAGAGTCTTATAAAAAAGTATTCAAGCATTAATAAAAAATCCTATTTTCCTGAAATAATTGACTTTTAAACAAAGCCACCTTCTTCAAGGATACTTGAGCATATAAAATCAACTAATTATTCGTTATAAATGTATTACTAAAAGTATTGTTTTTACTTCATTATTCCTTTTCATATAATTAGCATTAGGCATTTACTTTAATGCATTACACATATCTAAGAGAAATATACTTTGAAGCTAAATAAAATCTCTAATCCAGAATGCCATTGAATAATAATAATATAGGTTTTTTTTCGGCTGTTTTTCATTTATTTTAAAAATATACCAATAGTTATAAAAAGAAAGCACTATCACCTGTGTAGATAAATACTTATTAAAACTATAAGCAATATTCTTATAATTTTTTTAAACATTTTGATAATTTTATTATGATAAAAGTGACACATGGAATAGAAAGCAAAGTTAATCTTTGAGTAGGTAAAAATTTTGAATTTCAAAATAGTACTAAATTACGTTGTATATTATAAATTTTTAAGAATTGCTTTAATCTTAATCCTCTCTCTGCATAATTCCTTTTTATAAAATTAGGTTTAAAAAATTCTAAAAGTTTCCTTGAAGATATATTTGAGCATTGAAAAGAAACCGCAACCAGCTGTAAAGCGTGCTTATATATTTCGCAGAATCATGGATAGCTAACACTATCCGTTAACCCAAATCTGAATGAAGCTAGAAAAACCGAAATGAAACCTTGATTGGTATAAAAGTGGGTTGCATAACTGAATAAAAAAAAGGCATCCCTGCGGAAATTTTATTACTTCTACGATACCCATGGAAATCACCATCGGGAGGGTTAAATCTTTAAAACTTTAAATTTAAAAATAATTAAAACCTTTTAAAATAATTTTCTTAGTCAGAATTCAATATCAAAGGTGTGATAAAGTTCTGTATTTCATATTCTTATATCCCTTTTGTGATATGATATGGAAATTTCTAGAAAGATTTAGTATCTTTGTTCCTATCGTCAAAATTTATGCGCATTCGAAAATCTTCATTTTCGCTGTCTTTTCCGCTTGGTTAAATAGATATCGCATTTATTCCAAAGGCTCAGGATCATCAGCATGAATAAATTTAATATTCATTAGAAACATCTATAAAAGTATTTCTTTATTATACATAAAATAAATATTAAAATTTTATAACTTTATCTGTTATGCTAATTTGCTAAGGCAGCTGAAATTTTATTCTTTAAAAGAACTTTTATTGCTTTAATAAGTATAGAAATAAGAATTTATTATTTCTTTTCTAACACAAATTATATTTTAGATATTAAAAAAAGTCAGATTTAATTTATTAGAACAAAAAGTAATTCGTTGATATACTTTATAATCGAAAGAGAAAATTGATGCGATATAAAAAATTAAATAAAAAAAATCCAGAAACATTTGGATTCAGAAAAAAAATTAATTAATTTTCCCATAAGAATTATTTTTTCAATTACAGCTGCAGGTGATATCAATTGAAATATACATATACAGATAAAAATAATTGGAACTATAAAATTATAAAGAACAAGAAATGCATAATATTAAATTTTTTATTCAATTCTGGTAACAGTAACCATATCATAAAGAATGAAATTAATTGAATTTGTCAAAATATACATTTTTCAGGTTATTGTGAATGAGAAAATTTATTAAAAGTCTAATTTTATATCCGAAAAGATTAATGAGGCAAACAAAAGAAAAATATTCCGTAATGAAACCGTAATTTTTTTTATTGAAATGAAGTTTTATTCTTTCTTTTTGTCTCGATTAGAGAGTTTCTGAAAGGTCTTTCAATTTTTCAAGTACTTACCATATAATAGGAATGTATTTCTTAATTTGATTGTATCCGATGAAAAGAACATTCATTTTATTTTCTATTTATAAATGATATAATGTATCATTTAAAAATGCAATTTTCTATTGAAATTCAAAATATGCAAATTATTACTAGCAGAAAAGGAAAATTTCGAATTTGTTAAAAAAATGTATTTGACACTGAATAATTCAAAGCATTAATTTATTAGTTTTAATATATATTTTTCTTAAATTTTAATATTTTTATCTCACTTAAAATAACAAAGGCTTAGGAGAAAATTTGGTTTTTAGAATTTTAAGAACATTAGCAATTATTAGTCTGTAAATTAATATATAATTCATTTAGCTTATTTTATCAATAAACATACGTATATTTAATTTTCTATGACATTAAATTTAATATTTATAAGAATCTTTATGCTCATACGCAGCTTTAAGAAAAAGACTCAAGCACTTTAAAATGCAATTCAAATAAGAATATTAAATCCTTTTTTACTTAAAGAGATTTTTTAAATTCTGATAATTTCCTATTATAATTGTATCTATAAAAATCTGTTAGAAATTAAAAGAAAATCCTTTTATTTTGGATTACAAAATAATGATGAATTTTAAATCATTACTTAGGGGAAAATTAATTTTGTCCAAGATATCTATGAAAAGGTAAATACATTTTGATATACAAACATTGAGGGTTCTGATAATCGAAAATCTCAATGTAAAATTACAAAAATAATCGCCATTGAAAAGAAAATCAATTTCCCTCATATGGCTTTCAACAAATAGTTGATAATATTATTTAAATAATTAATTTTTATTAGTTTTTACAAAGCGTATCTTTAAAAGTTAATTAAGTGTCCTATATAAATGCAAAATTCTTTTAAAATGAGACTAAACAAGCCCTTTATTAGATTTTAAATTAAAGCATGCTTTGAAATTCTTTTTTGAATAGTTCAAAACTTTAACTTGCTTCCTAAAAAGGAAAACTTGCTTCCTTAACGGAAGTTTAGATAGTTCAACTTGCTTCCTAAAAAGGAAAAATATTATTAAATAATAAATTTAAGTAAATGAAAAGAGAAATTGCTTTTGATTTCCTCATCACACTTTATAATTAATTATCTATTTCTCAGCATTATTTTTAAATTCAGAAGACAATTTAATAATGCCTTTGAAGTAAAAGAAAGAACTCTAAGAATGATGTGTCACGTCTAAGGAAGATATATTCATAAAATACATTTATGACTATTTTGAAAAATGTTCCAAAATAGTTATATTGTTGAATATTTGCTTAAGAAATAAATAAACCTCTATAAAATCAAAATATATAAGTTAATGCTACAAAGGTCCTTTTAAATGTTGGAAAAAAACTTTCGTTTCGGAGAAAGAGATATAGAACAAAATCTAAACATATAGCTTAAGAAATATATTATCTAGCTTCTAACATTAAAAAGCCGCATTTTTATCCATTACTTAAGTATTAAAGTTCAACTAATAAATAACACAGAATTTTGAATTTTTTTCACATTTTGAATCACTTAAATGACAAAAAATATTACTAATTGAAAAGATTAATTATTCCCTAGTTATAGAACTGTAGAAAATAATGGGAAATTGTTTTATTAATTTGAATAAAAATTATGCACTAGTTTTAATTTTATGAATTCTTTTAGTAAGACAATTATATTAAAGCCTATAATTTAAGAAAACAGCATCAAAAGATTTAAAATACAATAAAATATTTATAAATGTAAATATCAAAATGAGACAACTCAAAAAGTATAAAAACTCAAATCTAACTGTTTTGAAAGAAACCTGTTCAAAAATTTAAAACTTCAAAAAACAAAATATCATAATTTTGCAAAAAAAATCGAATTTTTAATATAGCTCCTTAATTTGAAAAATTAAAGAAATTGCATATTTATAGTGTGATTATTTTCAGCTTCCTTCCTTCAGCTTTTCCTTCTTTCCAATATAGTTGCAAAAACTATAAATCTAAGAATTGCGAAAATTTACATAAATTATTTTAATAAAATATTTATTTTGATAGAAATTTATGAAGTCACCACATTTCACTCTACTTTCTGCAATATCAATCCATGAAATGTAATTTTTTCCCCAATAAGTTTTTTTCCTCATAAAATTAGTTAAATATATAAAGTTGCATCTGATTTTAAATGTTATATAGAGCATGCATGGGATTTGGGGTTATTCTGTTAACAATGAAAGTACAACGATGACTAAAATGTTACCATTTTTAATATTTTAAAAAGATATCTCAAAATCAATATAATAGTTGTAGAACTGTTATTTAGTTCTGATACAAATATTGTCAGAAGGAGATATATGCTCTATTTTTATCATATATATTTGCCATCTATATATTTCAAAAGATCAAGAAAACCAGAGAATCAGTTCTCCCTTCCCCTCCAAGACTTTGATTTCACCATTTTTCGCTTTATAAAAACTTATGTATTCTATATACATGTGTATATCAAATTAATTGAAAATCAATTGTAAATATTGACATTTCAGAATCCGTTTCGTAAATATTAAAAAGGAATCCTAAATACTACTTTTAAATATAAAAAGTATATATCATAGCATTATAGAGCAGCATTTATGAAGTTATATATATATCTTGAATTTCTGTCAAAAACGTAAAATGTCCAATTTTATAGAATTTCAAAAAAAAAAAAAAATGGTACAAGAGTCCCAAGCTGGAGTAACTGAGAGCTTAACATCCCAGTTTTTAGTTGTTTCTAAAGGTACGATATATAAAATCATTACTGAGTATACATAGAAAAGTAAAATAAGCTCTACAAAGCAAAATGACGGAAAAAAGAAAACATTGAATGAAAGATATTGTTGAGTATTGGAACGGATTCGAATGCCTCAAAAAAAGCACCGGCAGCCAAAGTTGGTACTTGGTTCAATCAGCTTCTAATATTCTCCTGTATACTTTCAGAAGGCACACTCACAAATAGAACATTTACAGTAGAACAGCAATTCGCAAAACACTTGGCATCATATACAGTAGTACCTCAATTACTTGACATCATATGCAGTAGTACCACAATTGACATCATATACAGTAGTGCCACAATTACTTGACATCATATACAG
>JAOUZG010014553.1:0-10398 GCA_026289955.1 Argiope argentata | reverse complement strand
TTGTTTCGTCCGATTCGTCAGTTGTACTATGATCTAACAATTTTTTACAGGTACACAGTTGTGGTTCTTCTTTTAAAAAAAAAGACCTTTGCGATCATTTCTTCGAGAAGTCTGAAAATTTAAGAAGTGAATATAAAAAAGAATTATAATTTTTTAAAAAAAATAAAAAGTATTGAAAATACTAAAAATATTTTTTAAAAAAAGTTTCATTGTTCAATAGTTACCTCATTTGACTTTCTGGCCACTAAATTCTTGCCTGGATCTGAATTTTTTTTGGAAAAATATTTTATGAGTTTATGGAGACACGGCAAACGATTCGGACCATTATCAGCATCAGTATCAGAAGTCTGAAATTTTTATAATAAACCCTTCATGAAATAAAATATTAACAGAAAGAATAAAACACAAAAAGAAATTTTAGGCACACTTCATGATTTTGCAAGGGTACTTACAGGCGTCAGGTTATAGAAAATGCCTTTCTTATTAATTGTTAGTATGTTACGGTTTATACTTCTTTATTTTGAAAGCAGATTTTTCCTCCATTCAAGCATAGATTGAGTTAACACAGTTTTTTTCACTATTTTATGTTTGACATGATAGTTTATGCTGCAGTTTCAATCTTTGCTGATCTCAAAATGAAAATTTTACTCTTACAAAGCGTGAATTTTTATTTTTATGGATAGAATAATACTGACATATAATTAATAGACAGAAGAAATTTCAGATAAAAAATCAATGCTCGGCAATAATAAGGGGAAAAATTCTCCGTAAAAAATGATAATTTGTTTCAATCATGAGAAACTATACTTTTCTAACTCATAAATTCTCTAATACCGAACTGATACAAAAAGATAACACACACACATTCTTCTTTAAATTTTTTGCCATTCTTCTTTAATTTTTTTTCAAAATGTACTAATGGATTTTGAAGGAGCCGAAGGATGTCAAAACTTTCTACTCTGCAGGAAGACATTTTTCAAGAAAAATAGAAGTAATGAGTCCAAATGAAATGGCACAATGGAATTATGAAGTTTCTTAACATATATGAAAAATGAACATTAAGGTATGACAAAGTTTATCTAAAAATTTCTTTTAAAACTAATTGCTGTAATGATTTCTATATCATTTCATTTTAAAATTAACTATAATAATTATGTCAAAAACCCAAGAAAAATAAATTATTTTATTTATTCCTTCCAATACTACTCTTGTATTAAGATCTGAAACTACTCCAGATGTGTTTGGCTGTGCTTCTGCATTTGAAAGGACGCTTTTACACTTAATTTACTAGAAATATGGCATTTTAAAAAGAAAGATAAAATATAAAGTACATTGTTATCACTCAAGGGCACAAACAAAATTATTTTTAAAAAAACTTTCAAGAAATCTTTAGTTTTATTAGTTAATAATTACTACGTTTGAATTTCCCGCAATTAAATCTTCACCTAGATTTGAAAATTTTTGAGAAGAACCAGCTCGCTCTTCAATACATGACACACGACTCACAGGAACAATTACAAGAGACAACTGAAATTTTGATAACATGTCACTTTTATTACATACCATACCAAAATATTATTGGAAAGAGTTAAACATATACGGAAATATGAGCTCTATACTGCATAGAAAATGTCTCATTGATGATATGACATGACCTCTTTTAGGCACAAGAATCAGTTCATGATACACTTGCCAAATTACAGATAAAGACATATCGCATCATATCTAAGAGTTTTTATCGAATTCTTAAAGTATTAAAACCAATAAAATAGGCATTTAATTTGTCCAACGGATCAAAAGTTTAAACAAGCAAATGTGCCCCTTTAAAAAGCAACAATGTCCTTTTGATCAAAGCATTTTGAATTTAAAGGTTTATGAACATAAAATACTATATTCACAAGATTGCTAATGAATTACTGGCATTAATATTAAAAATATTTTGTATGATTAAATAAAATAATGCCCCTTCCGACAATAAAATATTAAAATGTTAGATTCATCTCCCTTTTTGAAGGATTTTGGAAGATATATAACTCTATTTAAAACAGTGCATTCATCTACACTACTTGGTTCTATATTTATAAAGTTGCTTTTGTACTTATTCTCTAAAAGATTCTTTTTAAGATATTGTGAGTAATGATTTTAGAAGATACATCAGATTTTAAACTATAAACTGTTTCTCTAATATCATACTCCATTACATCTTCAGAATCATTATTGTTAGTGAAATAACACACAAATTCCATTCGTTCCATGCCTGAAAAAATAATGTTGAGTTTGTGTGGAAAAATTTCTGGGCAGAAAAGTGTAGAAGAAAAACAGCATAGATATAGAAATATGAAAAAAAATTTAACTGACTACACTTGCAACATTTCACTTACTTATTGCAGCTAATTGGCTTTCTCATTATTCAGAATTACTATACGCGTACAATACACGTTATTTAAAAGAGTTTTATAAGTTATTTAATATAAAAAACTTATTTCCATAAAATTATTTTTTTTTAAAATGAAATGATCATAATTTTAAAAAAATTATTAAAACAGCGTATTACATTTCTTATATGAAAAAGTACTAAAATTTTAATAAAATGCTTCACTTCTAAAACAGCAGAAGAACGAAAAAAAAATCTTTGCAAGAGAAGTTAAGTTATTTCAATGGTAAAAGTGAGTGTAATGTTAGCTCAAAATTTCAAAAACAGTTCAATAACTAATTAGTGCCTTTTGCATAAGCACCAGTATTGCATGTAGTAGATTAAATATAAAAATAGTATTATATAAGATGTAGACAAATAAAACTTCAAAATATTGCTTTCAATCTTATCTTTTTAATAAATTAGAAGAAATCACTTATAATTTATTATTATTAATTATTATATTTATTATTAATATTATTCCTATAATCAAAAACTGAATAAAAATATAAATAAAAGTACAAATATAATATACTTCTTAAATGAATAAAATTATTTTAGTAACATTTTCATTACAAATAATAGAAGATACAAAATACTAATTAAAAGATAACAACTCAAAAAACAAATGCTTACCTATTACAATTAAAACTCAAAAAGATTTTAAAATAATAATCAATTAATAAATTAAAACTGGAATAAAACACTTATTATAGTAATAATAAAAATATTTAGCTTGAACCAAACAGTCTTACAATAAGTAAATTTTAAAAATCTTAAAACCTTCCAGAAAAATTTTGAGACGCAATTTATTCGTCATTTCTAAAACTTTCGTTTTGAGCTGTCTCAAGAATTTAATTTTTTTTCTTTAAATTCTTTGAGCTGATACACTACTCCCCTTTTTTCATTCCAGATTTTTGCATAATTCATCTCCCCCCTCCTTTTCCCATAAAGAATTCTTTTTGTACCTTCATATTTCCCCATAAACACTCTTTATTGATAAAAAAAATCCTCTCACAACAATACTGTAGCCACAAGAGACTATAGATGCCATTTTAAATCAATACATGGCACCATTGCAAGATTTTGAGTTAAGAACAAGTTGACAAAAAAAATGTTCGCACTCTCTGCTTTTTGGAAAGCGAAAACTGATCTTTCCGAAAGTTTCAATCTGCGAACTTTTAAGCAACATTCATCAGCTCATCGCTCTGCTTCTCATAATGAAGTTTTAAAGTGTAGTCATACCTTTGAAAGAAAGCTATTATCCTGGGCTGCTGTTAGTAAAATCCTTTTGTCAACATTAGGCTTCAAACTTAGAGAACTCGAAATTGCCGATCGCGGGCATACTTGGCGCGAAGTGTTCTCACAAGCAATTTTCCCAGACCTTTATATATTTTTACAAGTTTCCCTGATTTTTCCAGATTAATAATATTCCTGACTTTTAGTCGAAATCCCCGATTTCGCGGTTTTATCAACTTCCCCCTTCGAGAAAGTATATTATTCAATGAATTATCCTTCGGGTAAGTAAGGGCCGTCCCAAAATGTAGAATGCGCTTTTTGGTCTTTTGTCAGTTACTTTGCTACAGAATCAATTATGACCTTTTGAACTAGTTCATGATTTTTACTTTCCTTTCTGAAAGATTCTCATTATGTTTCGATGGAACATTGATGCAGCAATTTCTAAAGATTTCACAATTAAAGCAGATAGCAGTTGTGAAAAAGATGCAAATTATTGTGTACAAAAATTTGTGTTTGAAGTAACCGAAGCAGTGCTTTGTGTTTTGCTTTAATCTGATTGAGAATAAAAATTTATTAGTGTAATAATTTTCATATAAAAATTAGTATAAGGACTGAACATCAGCCTGATTTCAGGGCCCTGGGATACACCTGCGAGTATAGTTCTTTCTGAGGAATACTCATTTTTAATTTTTACTTTAAATTTGAGATTTTTAAGGTAAGAAATAATTATTTGGATTAAATAATTAGGGGTGTTGTAATTTATTAATTTATACATTAAACTTTTTTAGCGCACGATAATTTTAGCTCACGATTTATCATCATGATCGCTCACCAGTTACCACTTTTTTCGATAAAGAGTACCATAAATTTTTCTGTTTTAATGACTTGCATTTGGTTTTGAATTTTCTACCATGGACAAGATTGCTTCATTTAATTACTAGGGTGGGTAAGACAAATATAGTTTATGTATTTTAACACAGCTTTCAATAAACAGGATAATTTCAATGCGAATCTCAAGCTTGTTCGAGCACTTTTAGAATAGCTGTAATGCTGATATTTATAAAATCAGTGGGACTTGAGAATACACTGACGGACAGGGCAATTCAAATATCTAGTGCTCACGAATTTCGGCCAAATATGCTTCTTGAAATTCGTTATAGAATTGTGTAGTTTTGAAATTTCCATTCTTCTTTTTCATAACTCGTTTTAAAACATTACACGCCTTGAAAGAATGATTTTTTTTAAAATATGAAACAAATATTTTTGTGAGAAAGAAATACAAGAGCTGTTTAAATATTTTAGGTGTAATAACTGTGAATGTTGTATCAAGAAAGTTTTATTCCAACAAGAAACGATTTTCAGAATTTAGCTCAATTAATAAATAGATTGAGAGTACAGTAAGACCCCGCTCAACGCGGGGGATACGTTCCATCAAAGTAGAGCGTAATGCGAAACAGCGCTAAACGAGGCTATCTTTACATGTAAATATTGGGGTTAGGGGAAGATGGCTAGGAAATTGGTTAGGTATAAATTTAAAAAGTATGTTTTTTTAATAAAAGTAAAACCAAACATTTATTTCTTAAAGCCCAAATTAATACCACATTATTATTTCTTGCAAAAATAAAAACAAAATATAAATAACAAAACGAATATTCTTTAAAAAAACAAATAAAATTCTAAGTCAGTCATATTTAGTTAGCCTTCCGCGTTTTCAGTGTTCTGCCTTTTTGTGACAAAAGCCTCTAATGTTGTTTTGCCTTTTTCTTTTGTTTTGTTCTCTTGAAAGTTCTTCATAAACGGATAGAGCATCTCTAACACCACGCTTTACTTTTGAGCTCCTGTCAAAATTCGGATCATTTTCAATGAATTGATCCATTATTTCAGTTATGGTAGACAAACTCCTTTTTGCAAACGCCATCGAAAGTTCTTTTTGCTCTTCTTCTGAATCACTGCTGTCAACATTTTTGTTTTATTCTTGTGCAGTTAATTCCTTGAGCTCATCATAAGAAAAACTAGCCGCTGCTTCTTGAATTATTTCTTCGACATCTTCGACATTTACCCCTTCAAAACCAGTTTGCTTCGTTAATTTCACTATCTCTTCCACTATTTCATCCACATTGACAGAGTGTCCAACGTCATCGCTCTTACTTAAATCCGGCCAAATATTCTTCAATACTCCATTCAAAGATTTTTCTGTTACCTCATTCCAAGAAAGGCCTATGTTTTCTACAGCATCCACGATGTTGTAGTTTTTCCAAAATTCTCTTATGGACTGGTTCTCTTCTCGGTCTGTTTTTTCAAACATTTGCTAAAGGTTCGCCGCAAGTAATAAGCCTTAAAATTTGATATAACGCCTTGGTCCATTGGTTGAATTAAGGCAGTTGTGTTAGGCGGCAAGAAAACTACTTCGACTGGAATGCATGTTGTTAAGTCTGATAAATTTGTTGGGTGGCTTGGAGCATTATCAATTAACAGAAGTGCTTTTTGTTCAAGTTTTTTTTTAATTTTGCAATAACGTTTAACAGACTGGCAGAAATGTTCAGTGAACCAATCCTGGAAAATTTTCGCAGTTATCCATGATTTTTTATTAGACTCCCTAATTACAGGTAAAGTTGATTTAGATATGCCTTTCATCGCTCTTGGGTTTTTGGAATGGTAAATTAGTAATGGTTTTAATTTAAAATCTCCGCTTGCGTTACCACCTAGTAGAAGGGTTAAGCGATTTTTTGCAGCTTTAAATCCTGATGCCCGTTTCTCTTCACGGGATAGAAATGTTCGTTTCGGCATTCTTTTCCATAACAAGCCTGTTTCATCAACATTAAAAACCGATTCTGGAGGATAGTTTCCTTCTTCAATTATTTTTTAACTATTGTTGGAAATTCAGCCGCCGCTTTTGTATCACCACTTGCTGCTTCTCCTGTCATCTTTATGTTGTGAAGGTTATTTCGATGTTTAAATCTATTAAACCATCCTCTACTAGCAACGAAAGTTTCACTTTTGTCAATTGTCTCAGCCTGAATGCAATTAAAAATTCTTCTAGCCTTTTCCATTATGATAGATTGGCTTAATGGCATATTGCGGTCAATTTCGTCGTCAATCCATATAGACAGTCGTTTTTCCATTTCCTCTATGATATTTTTTCTAGAACGGGTAATTCTAGTTGCAGAGCTTGACGTAGTTGCAGTTGTCGATGACAGTATTTTTTCTTTATTCATCATGATGGTCCTTATTGTTGAAGTTGCAAATTCAATGAAGCACTAATTGGATTTTGACGTTCACCAGAATCTAATCTTCTAATGACTTCCATTTTAGTTTTGAGTGAAATGCTTTTTCTGGTTGCTTTCTTTTCTTTTTCCTTATCACCCATAGTAAAAAACTAAAGATCAGAATATTTGACTCTGTAATATAGTATTAAATATGTAAATTAATACCTACTTACAATAATGTCAACAAATGTTTCCAATAATAAATATATGTCTGTACAACACCGCACCAAACAAGAAATACAAGTACACTCTTTCGGATATGTATTTGAAACCTATCGCTGCCTAATATTTCGGGGAATCCCCGTACGCTGCGAGCGATTTCGTGGAATCCCCGGGTTGAAATAAAAGAGCGCTAAACCGAAACAGCGTTAAGCGGGGTCTTACTGTATTTTTTAAAAAAAAAAACATTTTTGGATCATCACCTACACCAAGCATACTTTTTTTAATTGAACAATGATACAGTATATATACATTACCTTCTTCCAACATACACACAATTATCTGTTGAAGAAACAAGAAGAAAATAACAAAAGAGCATCGTTTTACAAAGCCAGAAAATATTTAGGATATTCTATAGATTACAATCCAAGATATCCCAAAGGTTAGTGTCAGAAATTATAAATGGATGGCACCGTCAACCAAGGATTCCAAAAAAGGAAAGAAAAAGAAGCCAACGGTTTTGGATATCCCCATACACAATGCTCACTTAAGTGTAAAGCCAGAACACATAGCTCAAAGTCATCCAAGAGTTTAGTGAACAAACTAAATACAAAATCAAAACTTTTGTAATGTACGAAAGAGAGTATAAATGTAGATACAAGTAAGATGATTGAATGATTATTTGTGAGTATATTTTGATTGTTAAAAAAAACCCTTCAACTTCCTAGCACATCTCCAATACCTAAGGTTAACTCTCCAACAACAAGGCTTTAATTAACTATAGATTAGGCGTCTGATATTGTCATACACTGAGTTTCGTCAAATATCCAGATCACTGGTGTACACAAAACCAAGGAAGTGACTCCTAAGGTTGACCCTAACAGATTAACCACTATGATGATAGCTACTAGCTAATTAAAACAAAAGGATCACAATACAAAATCCATCTAATGAATTATCAATCACAGCTACCAAGAGGAAGAGGAATGGCTGTCCCTGCAGAGGTGGCGGTAGCAGATTGGGGGGGAGGGGGGCAATTGCTCTCTTGTAGGCAACTGCTTGCCTCCCCTAGTCAGCAAGAAATTGAAAGTTTCCTCGGGAAAAGTCTTCACAATTTCAGGATGGTTGTAGAGAGTTGAGCATCATCGAACATGATTATTTAAAATACATCTTGAAGTAAATATGTGGCGTATATATCAAGGCGATACTATGTGAAGTATCGAATTATCCAAGTAGCGGTTAACATGACTGTAATCGGTAGAATAATTGATAGTCTGCCACGCCAATAAAATGATACATATTGAAATTCCATTTTTATTTCATTTCTACTGTTAAGAATTAACTCATTAGGATAACAATTAGTTACAATATTCGTATTTTCTAAGTTAATTAAAATTAAATCATCTATATATTTCCACCCATTAATTAAATTTGTTTTATAATTTTTTTTCTTGTAATGATGTAGAAAAATGTTAGCTAATGCAATTGAAAACGCAGTTCCCATAGGAATACCTTTAATTTGCTTATAAAAATTGATATCATTAAAAATGTAATTTTCGGTAATATTTAATTTATATAAATCCCGCCAGTTATTTTTAGTTATGATATTTTCATTTAAATATTCTTCAAAAAGAGTCATACAAACCTTTATTAGTTTTTCATGTGGAACATTCGTGTATAAATTTTCAAAATCAAAGGTATCGACCTCAAAATTGTTATCTTTTATAAACTCCAGTATTTCTTTATTACTATCAATAATAAAGTTATCCTCTTTAATTTTGTTAATGATAATTTTTTTTTAATTTTAAAAAATGTTTACCCGTATATTAGTTATAACTAGCAGTGCTACATGTTAAAAACCTGAATTTTAGTAGATTTTTATGAAATTTAACCGTCGGAAACTGATAAGGGTAGTTTAAAGAACGTTTTAATTTTTGTTTTTTGTTTTTTAGCAAAAGTTAACATTCTTTTGTCCAATTCCTTTCCCCCCTGATTCATCAAAATATAAGTTGCTTTAGAGTTGTATTCGTTGATTAATAGTTCTTTATAAAAGTATTTGCAAATTATACAAAAATTATTAGCTGATTTATTTATTACAGTGATAACATATTTCTCTTTAAAATTTTTCATTTCTTCTTGTAAAATTTTATTGAAATATACACCCTCTTTCTTTATTTCATTTTGTCCTTTCTTTCATATTTATCTTAATTTCCTCTAGAATTCTCACTTTCCATTCCCCAAAACCCTCAGCTGGCCAATGGTACTTCCTTGATAATTTAGGAATAAAAATATTCAAATATCTAGTATAGAAGTGAAGATTTTATAGTTTATTTTTTCACTTAATCTAAATTTTGTCCCTCTTTCCATTAATTCTTTTAATGTGCTGGATTAAAAAAATTTAAGTTACCCGTTATATTATGACCTTTATTAACATCTAAGTAATCTCTATATTTTTCTCTACTGCAGTTGCTATCTGTTTTATTTATTTTATCTAAATTTTTGCTTTAGTAATTGTAATTGCAAATTTTCTTTTTTAGAGTTTCTGTAATTAAACGCTAGAGGTATATTAATTTTATCCTTCGATGGAAAGAAAACATTACTGTTATGAATAATTTTTGGTAATTTAAGATTTTCACAGTAAATATCTAAGAATTTTATAACACAGAATTCTTTATTTTAATAATTATTTTTTCCTTAAATAATAAATCGTTTTTTCCGACATTAAACTTCATTTAATAAGATCCAGAATTATATATTTGGTGAAACGGTTTTTAAATTTAATCTCCTCAACTATATTATTCATAAACAATTTAATTTTCTTTTTTCTTAGATTAAATAGATATTCTCTGATTTTTTTAAGTTTTCACAATTGTAATCCAAGTAGCAATAATTCTGAAATTCCTTCAAAATAGTATGATGGACATTTCTTTTCTTTTTCCCCTTTTAAATCTTTTACAACTTTTTTCGTTATCAAAATTTTTTTATAAAATATTAAATTTTTTGTAAATGCAGACTTTGTTTAATTTTTCGTAACCTTCCCCATTTAGTTTAAAATGGAAACAGAATTTTAAGGTTACAAATGTAAATGTTTTGCAGATATAGTCTTTTTTTTATGTTATTAATATTATAATCTAGAATATAAATATTAGAATTGTCAAAATTAAGGTGTTGAAAGTGTTCCAATTCATTATCGGTAGCTTTATTGTAACTAAAGTTTTTAATATCCGATCTATGGTTGTTAATTCTCAAATTGAGCTCAGTATTAGTTTGACCTATATAGTTTAAGTTGCATTATAGGTAATTAATTAGATAAATAAAAAA
>JAOUZG010014541.1:0-19922 GCA_026289955.1 Argiope argentata | reverse complement strand
TCTTTCGTTCTGTCTGCAAGAGGAGAAGAAACAATGACATAAAAAAATAGAACTGTCTCGAGAAGACATTGTTGATGAGATAGAAGCTTTATTTATTTAAAAAAGTGATCAAACATTTAAGTAACGTGTTCTTACGCCTTTGAAGTCGAAATTACTTTTTTTTTCTAGTTAGAGAGTAAGAAAAAAAATTAGATGAAAGCAGCTTCTCTGTTGAGAAGTAGTCTCAAAGAAACTGGAGACAGAATGAATTACAGTTTGAGTTTTAGGATTAATAACATAATGCCAGAATGGAACTGCAGAATCGTTTTCTTTAATTTAATGCCCGAAATGACATTTTTAAAATGAATAGTATTTTCCTCTACCTCATTACCAGGTGCTTATAAAATATTCCATTTTTTTGTATTTTAAAGTAAGAGTTCTTTGAAAAGTAATGAATTTTATAACTCGATTTAGTTTGCATGCGCGGAGACCCTAACCCATAAGACATTGGGAGAATTAAATCTAGTTTACTTTCTAAATGGGATATCATTTTACGAATTCTAATATTCATATTTCGTTATGACTAGACTCCGTAGGGATCGGGTAATACGGGAAAGCGGCCAAATATTTTCTCAAGTAATTTTGTTTACAAGAAAATAAGTCTAATCTGAATGAATATTTCTCCGGCACCGGTGTCGTCTCTTACCAAAGCTATAACATCAATTCCATGCATATCTGAGGAGGAATAATTCGAAGATCTCAGCTCTGAATATTAATAAGTTTGTATAATATATATGTCGGATTATTTCTTTTTCCATTGAAACGAAAAGCCTTATCATATCATTCTTGAACCACTGTTGTCGGCGAGATGAGAATTCAATGGTTTTAGAAATTGTCTGTATAAATATGAACCTTTATTGTTATAATTAGTAGTATAATTGGAGATAATTATTTATTTCACAGAAAATCTTACCCTGTATATATTTCGCTATTCATGAACAGAAGCACAGAATGTTAACCGTCTTGCATTTAATTTATGTTATATTAATCAATTCCTTCTAATGATGACTGTAAAATTAAGCAGAGCCGTCTTATTGTGTTATATGATTTATTCTGTTATTTGACTTATGAATTCGTCATTTACAAAAATACATAACTTTAAAAAAAATTAAGTCTATTGTTTTATAAATCTATTAATATTGATGATGCAATAAGTATAATAATAATAATAAATAACATATGAGTTAAATAAGATTGATCCAGGCATATTGTCTTAAGTCCATATTAATTTGAGGTTGTGACATTCATCCTTTTAAAGTTGTGTACACTTTTGGATGCATAACACTTTTTTGTTTATACTTGTAAAATTTTGTTCAATTGTTTTAAAGTTAATTTGAAATAGCACAAACAGTTTATTGTTCATAAGAAATTTCTGAGAATATAAAAAGACAGGGACGAGCCTTTATATTTTATTTCTAAGAATTATTGTTAATTATTATAAAGATGCATCATCATTTTAATGCACTTAAATATTTACGGATATTGTACAATTTTAAACACTATGAACAAACTAGACTTATTTAATAAAGTCAATTTATGACAAAATTCTGGAGCTAGTTTACAATACGATCGGCATTTCAGACATAAAGAGACATGTATGATTTACCTTACAATAAACGCTCATTACAATGAAATAATGTAGGCATGAGGGTATTGTAAAAGATACTTTTAATTTATCAAATATTTCCAAAATCAACTCACAGAGATTTAAAGAAACAATTTATTTCAGTACAAATTAAAGTTTAACTAATAATTTCATGACAGGTCTGAAAACTCAGAAAAACCGATATTCAATCAAATCGATATATGAATAAAAAATGGCAGTTAATTTAGATTTATTATTTCAAATGACTGGCGGATAAAGAGGATCTGAAATATCAATAACAATTATTTCTAAACATATTTCGACTTTCAAACAAGTTTGTTTGAAAATGAATAAGAATAAAGTAAAAGTAACCCATTTGCTCCAGGTATTTATAAATTTGGTGAAATTGAGAAAATCATTTGTTTTAACACCTATAATTTTTGAAAGTTTACCACAAATAATTAAAATTTCTGCCTAATATAATTTAACCAACTGGAAAAGAGCGAAATAAAATATAAAGAATGTAAATTTTGCTACAAGTTTTCACAACTCAAGTTTTTATGAATAATAATAAAAAAATGAAACCTGCTATCATATTTCAATGTATCATGTCGGAAAATCATTTCTTGAATGGCCAAGAACCACGTGCTCGTGCATGTTAAATAATATTTTCATTCATTTTAATGGTTTAATTGAATGAGTCACTTTACTTCTGCAAAAGAACCAAAAAAACTTTGTCTCGCAATTATTGTTAAAAAAATATCACATTTCCTATTTATTTCATTTCATATTATCACGAGCTCAAAATGGCATTTTTCTATTTTTTATTTGCTGTAGTCATTAACTTATTTTTTTTATAATCAGGGCTTTCGTAAATGCGATGGCAACGCGTTATTAAAAGCTTATTTTTTTAGACGCTCGTGCAGATAATAAAATTTTCATTTTTCGCATACGGATTTTTGTTGTTGCCAAAAATCTCATCCAAAAAACATCATGTTCTGACATGATAAAAAAGGTAAGTAATTTTTTCGAAATAAAAGTAGTAGAATTTTAGACTAATTTTAAAGTAGCCTAATAGTAAGAGCATAAAATATTAAAAAGAAAGACAAAGAAACTCTGGCTCAATCACGAATTTTCTGTTATTAAAGTTCTTTATCAAGCGGGACTGGTCTCCTCGAAATTATAACGTACTCGCCAATAAAGATCTTATCTCCCTCTCCCCACCGTATAAATTTGTAACTTTTGGGTCTTGCATGGCATTTGGTGAACAATAATTACGAGAGATATATCACTGGCTGAATTTGCCATTCATATTGAATCTGTAGAATTAACAAGTATTTTTGATGCCTTTTTTCTCACCGATTGAAACTAAATTTTGATATTGAACTACACATGTAATCAACCATAGAGGATTTCATGGGATTTAAGTCATTGTGTTCATTCGCTTGTAAAAAATGAATCGATAGTCAGTCATCTTGTGGATAAATTTGTTTTAAAATTTAATAAGATTACCAAAGGTGTGCCAAATTTTATCTACATAACTCTCTAAAGCTAAAAAAATATTTGTAATTTATGCGAATGAAACATTCAATTACAATGCAAAATGCTCATAAAATCTTTTCTCAATTCCAAATTTTTTTTAGATAATTATATGTTAACCAACCATGTCCCATGTACTTTAGTGATCTTATAGAATTTATGTTCTTAGTTATGTTCTTATGTTCCATTATATATTTGTTTATTAATGAGTGGCTATTTGAATAAATTTCCAAAAATTTACAACTCCCCGAGGAAATTCACAATTATATCAGAATTTATTGAAAAAAAAAATAGATACGAATTATCAACAAAATGATGAAAATTTATTCTGGAAACGAAGGGAACTAATTATAGAAAAAAATACATCATCAAGTTTAATAACAGGAAGGTATGGAGGTAGGAAGGGTCTTTACTAAAAATAAAAGAAAATTAGCGTGTTTATTTATTTTGGACTATTAAATTTGAAGTACTATGAAGCGTGAAAATTTCCAACAAGAACTTTAAATTTTTTAAAAAAATTAAAATGTCCACTAATTAAAAATTAAGTGAGATTTATCAATTATTTATCTAATTGTGCAATTTTATTTCATAGTTAAAAAAGAAGGAAAAAGGATTCTGCTTAATGTCTGTATTGTTTACTGGATAAATAAAAGAGTGAAAATATCGAGTTAGAACTTTTATGAACCTGATGGTCTCCTTTTTATCAATAAGTTTTATTGAAGCAATTGGGAAATTTCTTGTATATAATAAATAGAAAAAGTATGGTGTTTGTAAACACATGGTTTTAATGTCTGTTACAACTTTTCGCTTATGAATTTTTACTTAGAGAATAATGAACAAAAATTGTGCTTGATAGATTTATTTGAAATTAAGTACAATCAATATTTCCAGAGAACCATCTTGTCGCAGAAGGTGGTTAGCTTTGAATAACAAAAGAAATGAACTAATATCATACCACTATGATTAATACTAAGCTGCAAAATATATAGCACAATCTTTTTTTTATTGCGTTTTGTGGAACTTTGGCACATTTAAATAGGAGAAAAAAACATTTTAAATATTTCCTTCCCATTTTGTAATAATTTATCCATTTTATTCTTTAACAGTGTCTTGAAATCATGAAAATATAATGTAAATACCTTGCTCATAGTTTTGGAGGATAATTGTCTTATTTAAATCGATACGTTTTTGCTGATAAAAATTAGTCTTTTTAAAAAATAAGTTCGTGAAATTTCATTTTATAAATTTCTTTCTTGAATTGTTTGCTAACAGAAATAAGTGTAACTCTATTTCATGTCGAATAAAATCACTAAAACGTTTTTTTTTTCGTATCACTACCAATAAGTATGACGGTAGATAATTATTTTTGTATTATTAGTAAGGTATTTCTAGTATCGAAACAACAAAATTTTATCTTTTGCTACTTATTAAGGTATTTTTTTCAAACTTGACAAGAACTTTTTCTCTGGCTCATTCTTCTAAGTCTATCACTGAACTGAATTGCTCTATGTTAATTGCATGCCTTTGTTACACATTGTAATAAACAATGATGTAACTACGTTTGCAAAATCAAAATTCCTTTTTTTTCTGCAAATTCTAAATTTACTAGGGAAATTCCAAAGTTTTCCGTAATTGAGCCACCGAGATAATTGAAATTAATAATTTATAACAGTCATTTTGAAACGAAATGTGATATTGTTACCATTATTGTAAGATAGGAACCATTTTCATTTATCACGACAAATTATTTGTATTTTATTTATATATAAGCAAAGCAATTCCAAAATTGCATACTTACAATAAAGAATTACGTAATTAAATGATCAAATACAAAAATGATTTATGGGAGATTACCATAATCCCGAACAAACTTAACTTAAACTATTAATTTTTCATGTCGACTAAAGAATTATTACTCTAAAATAAATAAATAAAATAAAATAAAACAAATATATACTCGGAAAAGGGGGAGGAACTGAGCTCTTGTTCGAGTGGTGAAGACATTTTTTTAATTGGTTTTATTTTCCCACGAGACGTTTTCATAAAAAAAATATAGAGGCGGACAGACAGTTCTTTAATTTTCTTTTCCTTTGGAGGAAAAACTCAAAATAGATTTCCGGGAAGTCATTTGTAATCTGTCCGTCATTTTGACATTCAATTTTCGTTTCTGGACAGCTCAAGTCCAGAACGCATACTAAATAGACTCAGCATCCGCGAAATTTCTCTTTTATGGACCCAACTGGCCCTGACGCACCGAGATGACGGAACTGCGCGACACTGTCAAAAAAGTTATTTGTTTTTGTTCGGAGAGGAAAATTAAAATTGTGTTCTTAAATGCTAAATATACAGATTAATTTTAAAGAAAATGAGTAAGTCTAACATTTAGATTTCAATAGGAAGCTTTGTAAAGTTTGAAAGGGTGGGGATGGTATTTTTGTTTTGAAAAATGTTATAAAATAACTCTAAAAATGTTTATATTAGTAATTACAATTTTTGAAAGCTGAAATCTTAGAGAAATATATATAAATAATCTCTTTTTTCTTTTCATTCATATATTAGAGCATTTTTTACTATCTAACAGCTAACAAACAGCATGCAAGAGAAAGGTTTTACCTAACTTTTAAACATCTTAGCCCCTTTTTTAGAAATCAAACCTATAACCATTCATTTTATCCTCGGTGCAATGAATTTTTCTGAGATGAAAACATTTATTAACGCACCAAAATTTCATATAATAAAATGTCTTTAAAACTAAATGTTTACAAAAAGGATTGCGAAAGGCTTTAAAATTAATGTGACCTCAGACTAGAAGTCAATAGAAAAATTCAGTTTCTGATTAGGTGATGAGTCTTAAACTTACATTATTTTCTTCTTTGCGTTTTTGGATTTTTTTGTCATATTGTAACCAAGTGATTTGATGAATGCTGTAAGCCTTACATCAAATTTTTGGAAAATTGTGAAAAAGTACATATACATTTTGTCGTTGTTAAGAGTTTGGAACCCCATTCGTTAGAGAATTGATTGAGACGTTTAGAGAATTTTGTTACAAAATATTGTGGTTTAGAGAACTCTATAGCAAAATGTAAAAGTGATTTTTGCTAAAACAACTAATATAAAAACATTTTTTTAAAACTCAATTCCTACTTTGAATATAAGGACAAATTTAGGAAGTTCGAATTTTATTTTAATTACTTTTTATTAAATAATTACGGTTGTTCTCGTTTCCCACTTTACAGCGGAAGAATGGTGCAATAGGTTCTGAGGATATGGACTCCTGAGCACTCGAATAATGATCCCCTTCGATTCAATGCCCCCAGTGGTATAACTTTCGACATGGAGAACTTAGTGACCAGGTTCAAACTCGCAGCACAAGGGATGCGAATCCAACTGAGAAACAACCAGGCTATCCTGACTAACAATTAAAACTCCTATAAAAAACTACTATACAGGCGAGAAAATTAGTTTTTAAGGAATTAATACAAAATTAATGAATTAAGGTTTGAAAAAACTGTATTAACACCAAATGTCATCTAATAAAAGTTTAAAAAGATTATATATATATATATATATATATATATATATATATATATATATATATATATATAATTCTTAAATTTATTATATTAAGTGTGCACTAATTTATGTAACAAATTGTTATGCTAACAATTGCATAGATCTTACAGCAGAGAAACAAACAAAATTAACTTCTCGTTTTTCAGTGATCCCTTTTTTTTCCGACAATAGATATAGAAAGTTGGTTATTATTTGGTTATTGCTTGATATCAATTTTCTGGAAAACTTGTCTCAAAAGTATTGCTTGGAATATTAAGAAAATCGTAATAGCATATTTTGCAACTCCAGAAAGTAATGAAGCTTGCAGCAGGTTTGTATTGCAACACATTTAATTAAGAATAAGTAATCGGATCACACAAGTATAAACTCTCCCAATAGGTTGTGAAATCGTGCAATTATCTCCGATGTCTTTCGCTTAAGGCTTCTATAGTTAATGATACCCGAAGGTATTATTTCCCAATTATATTATTTTACGATTATTTCTGCTTCATCATGTTACCTCTCACATTCTCTTTTCATATAAGAAATGAAAATGACTGCTTATTTTCTATTAGAGCTCTTAGTGGCAATTTATATCTCTTTTAGATAAAATCATGTTTTCAATGAATTTTTTTCTCGATATTTACGTTTTTAGAAAATTTATTAAAAATTATGCCTCCATTACAAACAAGTACATGAATCATTTTGATTATCATCGATTAAATGTTTTTTTTTTGTAAACGAACGATTTATTTGATTATTATTTTTTAAGTTAAGAGTGTGTATTATTTTCTGAAATGGATGATCAAATACGCATATTATGCAGCTACCTAAGGAATTCGTTGATATTGGAAAGTTCGATTGAATAAGGAATTTAAATCTTGGTATATTCAGCTAATTTAATTTTATGATTTCATTTGATTTAAAATTTTTATAAACTAGAACTCAAATTAAAATCAAGAATTATTTAAATTTTAAAATATTATTCTTGGCATTTTTTTCCTTTTGTTTTATAATTATTCCTAAAATTTTTCTTTTTCATTTTAAGTCAAAGTGATTGACTTTCAAGTCAATAGCACCAGAGAACTTTGTTCTTGAATATTTGAAATATATTACAGAAGTTAATTTTATAATTTCGACTGTTACATTTTTAAATATATAGATAGCCGGATTCAATGCTCTTGAAGGTGGTTCTTAATTGCATAAAATGATAATATAGAGGTTACACTATCATAATAATAAACTAAATTATATGGCCTTGAAAGATGAGGAGAAGAAAAAGGTGTTAACGCTTTTTTAATTTCATAAGTTAGTCTATATTTTTCACCAATTATTTTTTGATCTTAATTCCTACCAATGGAAATAAATGAATAAAACTATTAGACTAACAGTACTATTTATATCCAATATTAAATATAATTACATTTTGAAATGTAAGTTTTATGTTGCCAGCGTCCTGCTCTAGGGGTTGCGTGGCTACCCATGATTAGGGTGGTTCCCGGTTCGCGCTTGGTTGTTCTTCTGTATTCTATCTGTAAGGTGTGTGAATGTGCCTCCCCCCCCATGTCAAAAGGGATTATGCAAGAAAATGTGATTGAGTAGTAAAAGTCTATTCTTGGCCCTAGTTGGCGCTTCTACAAAACAAGAAACGGTGGTTAGGCTTAAATCAATGTCTACCTCAGCGAACTTATCCATGGCAAGTGCCATAAGAAACAACAACAACAACCCTTTCGTCGTTTTAGAAAGCGATTCAAATTCGTCTATGAGAGTAATCAAATAGCAGCTTTCTATTATATTGGCAATCTTCGACGTTTTAACAATTCTCTAGATTGCAAAGATTGCCATACGTCTTCATTCATCCAAATGGTCTGCTTAGAGCATGGGTCGTACAAGAAAGTCTATTTTAAAATTTTATATTATGTATATGCACTTCTTAAAACGTCAAATAATCTAATTAAAAACCTACTAACAATTAAATAGTGATTTTTGCTGAAAGAAATTTATTTATTCATTTCCTATTTGATATTACCTAAAGTAATTTTTGTGCCATAAATGGATTCTGAAAATACTGTATATGTTCCATAATGTATGCGCATCAAAACATGAATAGACTCAAAACATGAAAACAACAAACATGAACACAATTAATAGACTCAAAACATGAAAAATTTTGTTTTTCGACTTCAAACAATGCCATTAATCTTTAAATTTTCTTATTTCATAATAAACATAATAATTAATTTTTTTAAAACAAATTTCAATTTAATAGAATTTGTATTAAGCTTCTGAAATTATATTTTATTGAGTTTGAAAACATAATCAATAGAAAAATTATAATTTTAAAGAATTAAGTAATTAGTCAAGTCATTTCTCTAATGTTTAGTTTTTAGTTCTAGTTAGCTTTTCCCATTAATTCCATTGTAGAATTGCAATGATAGGGGAAAAAAGCTTTGAAAACCATAATATTTTCTATCTATTGAATTTTCACTTATTAGATATTTATATTTTTATATTCTAACCTCTATGACTTTATATTTGCTCAATTTTATCGATATAACTCTTTTGAAGAATTTAACTCCACCAGAAGGAATTTAATAAGGTTTGGAGCAGACCCAATCAAAATAGGTGTCAAGATTTTCCTGAAGCAACAACGCACAGACAAAAGCTCCGCCGCAAGTCGCCCTCCCAGATAAAACCAAAATATTTTACAAATTCCGGCGTCATAATCTGCGCCAAATGGCGTCTTAATGAACGGGGTCAGCGCGTTTGGGCAGCGAGTGGCATTAATCGCTTCAGACTCATAAATATGCTTATCTCGAGGAAGCGAGATCCTAATTGGCTGAATGGAAGGAACTTCGTCTCTGCAAATTAACTACTAAGCCACAAATTCTTTTATATGAGCTTTCCATTTCTCCTGGGGATGAGGCAATACGGCGAATAATTGCTGGAGAAAGTATGCATTTAGGCCTATTATATAAATGTACAAGCAGATCAAAATTGAAATAAAAATTATCTTTCTTTTCAATCGAGGAGTGAATAATTTTTTGCAGCGATGAAAAAATTTAAGGATGGTGAATCAGTAGCCATTTTTCCTTTTAACTACAAGAAATTTAATTATTTGGAAATATCTGTTTCAAAAGACATTATAAAATGTCTTTTTTTCCCAAAAAAGGTAAATGTCTCTCATTCTGACTGAATGATTATTGAATGTTAGAACCCTCCTTTTTTTGATATTAAATTATTTGCAACCTAATGCAACTAACTCTGTTTAAAGCTTTTAAGATATATCTTTTGGTAGATATGTTTTTAATGTTTTTTATCTTTCACATCGGTATCGAAAATGTGACAATAAAATTCTGGGAAATTTCCCGACAGAAATAAATTTATTAAAATAAACTTCGCACAGATTCTTGGATTGAGACTTATGTGATGTAAAACAAATCTTGTTTCGCCACTTTCTAGTCAGCAGAAAAAAATACAGACATTTTATTTTCCTAAGTAATTCGCATTAATGAGCACCCCTCTCTCATAGTCTGGTGAATTCAGTTTCACATTTCAATGCATTTTTAGGTTAATTAACTTGTTAAAAATTCATTTTAAGTAGATTTTTTAAAATAAATTGAGATATGTTATTTATTTATAATGGTTCATGATTGTATGTCATTTGTGTTTGGATGCACTGTTATTTGAGAATATTAATACAGTGAACTTTTTATAATCCGAGATATATGAGACTGGATATCAATCTGATTGCTGAGAGTATCATGATTATAAAGAATCATTATCAGAACATTGCTGAGTTACACATAGATTCATTTTTTTAAGAATAGGGAACTCATTAAATAGATAAATTATGTGCTGAAAAGTCAAAGATTTGAAGTTTTAGTAGGAAAAAGTTATTAAAACTTTATAAATAAAATAAATATTGCTTAAAAAGATGTGGACAAAAATATAATAACAATAAAATAAACGGAATTTAAAAATTGGTTACACATCCATTCTTTTTAATAAGTTCATAAATTTGAGTTTTATTTGAAATAACTAAATTTTTCATGGTCCGAGGTTCCAGTTCTTACCATACCTCCTCAACAGATGTCTTGTGTTTATTTAAGCAGAATGTTGTTGACCATTCCTCTACACTTTTCAGCATATGAAGCCAAAATTTCTTTATTGTTAAGATTTGAGTTAAATACTGACCCATCAAGAACTTTTATACCTAACTAATCTAAAAACAGTTTATTTACAGTGTGTATCTGAAAAAACGCCCCAACTTATGTGTTCCTGAAAAAATCTCCCAACTTATGTGTACCTGACCCCCCCCACCTCACCCAACTTTTTCAACAATTTTGAGTGGATACCAACCATTCAAAACCGTTTTGCAGATTAGTCTGGCCAGGACAAAATCAAGTCCGTATCCGTTGAAAATATATGTTTGTTACCAATAAGAACAAACTACCCACGAAGGAATTTTTAACTTCAATTGGGGTAACACAAATGAGTGACTTTTTTTCCTGTTGATTACAGATTAGAAATTTTTGAATTTCCTTTATCATGCTTTATTTTTATTAAGAAGTCCTACAGAATGAATCCAAAAAAAATCAAATAATTAGCAATGTTTAGTTTTAAATGCGCCAAACATTAAGAAAATAAACAGAATAGTTTGGAACAATCGGTCAAAAACATGTTAAGACTAACCTCATTATCGAGGAAAAACAAGCAAACATACTCGTTTGGCGGTGGGGAAATGAAGATTTTTGGCGGTAAATTTAGTTTTTAATTGATTAAAATTAACCACTCAACTAACCGGAATAATAAATGTCCTATTCTAGACTATAATCTATCTCTGTGCTAACTTTCATCTAATTTAGTTCAGTTACTCTGGCGTGATTGACTAACATCATCCATCCATCCAAACTTTCACATTTATAATAGTAGTATAGATGATTTTTAAGGCACAGCACTCTTTGTGATTTACAATATCATTTGGAAGCTGGTTTTTTCCCATTTTGTCTTTGGCCCAATTTGTCAACAAAACTATATCCGTTGATCCCAAGAGTCCCATTGGTCTTTGAATTAATATATATATATATATGTAATATTTCCCAGAACTAAAGTAATAGCAGTGCAAAATGTCATCTTTTCGAAATTTGTTAATTAATTAAAATTATCAGAAACTAATCGCGCCTAAACTTTTAGCACAATCAAATTACTGCTTATATAAAAAATGAATATCATAAGAAAAAAATTAACTGTTCTTTTATCAGAGCATTTTAAAATGAATTTTTGAATATATGAATAGACTTTTGTAATTCTACTATCGCAGTTAAAAATGTTAAAATGTTTAAACTTTCCCATAGCAGCATATTTTCATAGCATTCAATATTTTATTTTTTTAAGGTATGCATTTACACAATTTATATTATTTATAAAGCATTTAAAAATTTCAAAATACTTTGAATTTTATCAAAATTAGTTTTTATTATTTTCAAAATTCATTCAAACAATTTAGTCAAAATTATTGTTAAAGAAATTGTTGTTAACAACATCAACAAAAAGAACATCTATTGTAACAAATTTAATGTTGTATTATCTTGCGTTTTATCATTTGCCTGATGAATATATGTACTCAAAGTCATATTAACTTCATATTCTAATATTTAAATATTAATATACGCTTTTTTACCTTTTGAGGTTAAATTTTTTAATGGAAATTAAGAATCATATTTTAGAAACAGGTGTCATTGATTGGAAAACTAGTAAGTTTAAAAATGTGTTTTTGATTTATTATAAAATACTGAATCACTCCAGTAAATAATAAAGATTTACCTGATAATAATAAATAATAATTTAATTAACTATCCATTTGAATTCTTTCGCTGCACTCTGTTTTTGAGAGGTGTTCTGCACAAACAGCAACCTGACTTCTTATCATGTCCATGAAATAAATTTCCTAAGTACACCACGTGGAGGAGCTTTCAATTCCCAAAGTTGGATTTCGAAATGGATCCCCGAAGTTGCCTCTTTTCCAAAAAGTCAGTTAATTCATTTGATAAATACGCGTTTCCATGTATGCGCACGATTATCCTTTATAAAGAGCTTTGGTAAATTATTTAGAAAGTACTTGGAAACGTAGATCCCTCATAAAGTTTGGAAGCCAGATCTCTTTCAGAAGGAGGGAGGGAGGTGAAGTGAAGAGAGCATTGGAAGTGCCGATAACTCCGCTGTAACGACATTCATTCGAAAGGAATACAAAGGAGACCCGAGAAATAATGTGCGTCGGGGGATTTTCCCGAATAGCCTCTTTTCTCGCATTCGAATCGAAATAAATAGAGGGTCGACGTATTAAACGCGGAATGACCCCTCCACTTTGCATCGATGGGCAACTCTTCTACCGATAACTGCAGACGATAACAGGCCACGGAGAAACGATGCGAGGGAATGGCAACAATTGAGGCAGAGGTGGACGAGGTGAGTGGGTGAAACCGTTTTTCTGATCAATTACAATACGCAGATATGTCAATGCAGGAACTCGGGCAGATGATATCTATAAGCACAGGGGAAACATTGTTTGGTGATTCCCCTCAATAGCTTTTAGATTGCACTCACCCACAACTTGTTTTCGCAGTTTGATTAAATCGTAATGCAATCAAATAATAAATCGAAAAATTAAATGCTTATTGCCTTGCATCCTCTCTTTCGATTTCGGTTCTAATAAATCTTTCTTCTATTCTGATCTAACAGAATTGTAATCTTTCTATTTTAGTCATCTACTTCTTTTCCCTTCCGTTTCAAAAGTTTTTTTTTTGAATAGTGAAAAAGAAGCAAATTGCGATGATTATGGATACTATTTTACATTTCTTAGAAGTTTCTATATAAGGAGAAAGAGAAAAAATATATAATCCCCCCCCCCTCACACAAGAATTTAAAAAAAGACAGAAAGGAAGATAATTACTGTCAAGAAATCGAAGACGGATACACAAGATGTGTCATCGGCATCATGTGTCCACTCCCCCCCCCCGAAAAAAAAAATCCCATACCATTAGATAATATTTTATAGTCTGGAAAAAATGCTACCATAATATTGATCACATTAGAGTAGTTGATTTCGATTACACATGATAGTTTGATAAAACATAGCTTTGATTGAAACCTGTTAGATAAAAGAATTAAACAGATTGATTTATTTTTTTACTCCATCTTTATGTGACTTTACATATCTAATTTACATAAGAAAATAACAAAAACTTCATTGATGAACAGCCAATAATGTTCTGGGAACTCGTGAAAAATCATTGTTATGAATATTAGGTGTAAAATGTTCTATTAAGACGAGTGATGAATACATATCTATGAATAAGTTTTACCATATCTTAAATATTATCAAAGAAATTGTAATATATATTATGTATTACATGTAGAGTATTATTAATAGCAGTTTGGATAATTTTAATTTTGGAAAATTGTCAATCACAGAAGCTTTACACTAATACTTCAATTTATTTCATACGAAATTAATTAAAGTTTAAAATTATCAGCGATAATTTCCCATTTAAAATGACATAAAACGGTGTTGTTTCCTTCTAAATACTTTATTTATTAAATTATAAAATCCAAATTATTCAAGAAAAATTATGCATTTTTGATTATATTCTTTAAAAGGATTTCCTAACTAGAAAACTATATTAATTGAACTAGAGACTATTATATTCCTTGAATATGACTTTTTTTCCAACACTTTAGAATGTTATTCTGTTTACGCCCTTGCATGAAATTAAAGCAAACATATTTACCTGAATTTATGCATAAAACCTAAATATATTAAATGTTATAATCAAATTTATAAATTTTTGATTTGAATAAATAATATCTATGCAAATTTTCCGAAGAATCCTTAATTGAACTTGCAGTTTGAAAACAGTCGAATCGAAACTCGTCACAAGAAGGGTTCTTTTAACAGGAAATTTCATCCATTTCCAGAATAACTCCTTATGTTTTCTTTTTGTTTCAAAATTTAACTGCTTGAGAAAGATTTTAGTTTAGATTTTGGTTCTCCATAGAAGATTTAACTAATTCGACTTGTGTTATTTTTTTTCTTAACTAGCACTTATCTTAATCGATTGCTATTTTTAACCCAAATTTGATTGTTTTTCACAATAAAAGAATTTCTTTAAAAATAATTTCAGACCCTCATCGTAACTAAGCAATGAATTAATTTTACGCGGATGTATTATACTTGCGCATATTTTTAATATTAAAAAATTTCCAGACCAGGGATTTATTACTTGTAAAATCTGACTATGTTAAAAAAGTAAGGAAAAAAACCATGAAAAATTTTAGCAGAAAATGCTGATTTTAAATGCAGTCTAAAGGTTTGGACAATGTTTTTAGCAATTATTTTTAATATAATACTTATTTTAATTTCCGAACAAAAATAAAATTATTAAAATTGGATTAATTAAAATGTTATGCCCCAAGGATTTCACCGTTATCTATTTATAATACGACCCTTCTTCGATTTCGTCCATTTTATTTATATATTACAGGATATAGTTTCCCATCTTATTGAAAATTTTTGTCATTATGAAAATTGTAATTCTCATGGTATCGCTCAGAATGCATTGTTCAAAGAGGAAAAGTTAGTTTATAAATCAAATGAAAGTACTTAACATTAGTAAATATACGTGAGTACTTAATTAGCACTTGATTAGAAAACTTTTAACACCTGACGAATGAGTAATTAATGTGAAGCTATCACTGAAAACTTTAAATTTTAATGACTATTAGAAGAATATATTTTTAGATCTTTAAAGATATGAATTTGAAATTTTGGGGCTTTTATAGGTGGAAATTTTTTTAAAAAAGATTTATATGACTTTTTATGATATTTGGGGATTTGATGAAACGAATACTGGAAAAATGAGCAGTTTTGCGTTATTATAGAGATACACTATCTGAGAAAGACACCTCTTTAAAAATTGGATCTGGTGGGTAATTTGCTACATAATCGAAAGCTATAAAGGCGTTAGTAATAGTTTGTCAGGGTGTATTTATGCGCTTATGAAGCAATGAGTAAGTCAAAGAAGCTTAGTGAGTTTGATCGTGGCAGTATAGTGGGATGCCAGTTCGTGAGACTCCGGATATTCTACAGAAGCCTAAATCCACTGTGCATGATGCCATTGTGAAGTAGAAAAGTCGAAAGCTGCAGAAAAATGTACAAAATGCAGAAAAATGTACAGATGAGCGAAACAAAATCACAAGTCCTCATTGGTGGTAATTTCTCAGGAGTTTCAAAGCTCATCAGGTGTTAGTGTTAGCAGCAGGATTGTTCGTCGAGAGTTCAAAAACATGAGATTCCATGGTCGAGCAGCCGTTCACAAGCCGAACAACATGTCAAAGAATGCGATGCATCGATTGTAATGATGCAAAATTTACCGTTATTGAATCGTGGACATGTTGAAAACTGTTCTTTGGCAGGATGAATCTCTCTTTACAATTTGGCTGTCGGATGGATGCATCTGTGTCTGATGCTGGCGAACGTTTCTTTAGTGATTGAATTATGCCAACTGTTAAGATTGGTGGTGGAAGCATAATGGTGTTAGGGTGTTTCCCGTGGTTTGACTGGGTCCGTCAGTTCCTGTGGTTAGAAACATGAACTATTAGATGTTTGTGGACATTCTGGACAATGTTGCACTCCCAACTCTATGACAATATTTTGGGAGAAGGTCCATTTCTCTTCCAGTAGGATAACTGCTCCATTCAACCATCGAGGCTTGCACAGATGTGGCTTGACGAAATGGGTATTTAAAAACTTGACTCGTCTTCGCAGAGCCTCAATATAAACAGAAAACTTTTGGGACGAATTAGAGCGCTGATTACTTAGCCAGCCAAATACACCATCCTCATTGCAAGTCCACACTTCAGCTTTGGAAGTTAGTTCCTATAGCAACTGATCAAAAACTGGTGGAAAGTCTTCCTAGACGTGTGTCGGTGGTCATAGATGCAAAAGGAAGATCGGCATCATGTTAATATGGGCCTCAATACGCACCAAGTCCATGCCACTTGGGTGTACGGATACTATCGGCTAAATAGTGTAAGACGGTTCATATAAAAATATACTTAAGAAGAACACACACACACACACACACACAGAGAGAGAGAGAGAGAGAGAGAGAGAGAGATCCTAGATTTACAAAAATCGATTACCTCTAGTTTTCTTATGATATTGCGTTTTTTTATGATATTGCATCGTTTTGAAACAGCATAGGTTATGATTATGTAGAAAGGAAATTCCAAATATTCATATATTGTTGTTTAAAATATTGTTTTATAAAAAACTACAAAAAATAAGTAATCAAAATTTACAAAATATTTAAAAATGAGTTGATTGAATTATATAGAGAAAAAATTATTGTTAGAAAAAACTATACCAACCCTAATTCAGAAAAAAAAGTTTCATTAAGTTTCAAGATGAATTTTCTTACAAGAGAGGATTTTCATGTCGACATTTCTGTATTAATCAATCATGTTGCATTAAAAAAGGCAGTGTGATTGATTCACTTACCTGTGATAACGGGTCTTTTCCATTTGCTGACTGTGGAATCTTCGGTCGAATCCTTCACCGAGCCCAGGCTCTGGTGCTGAGGAAAAGCTGAAATGCAAAGCAACATATAGCCACAGAAGTCAATGTTTGATTCGATTTTATTTCATATTCATTCATTATAAATTTAATCAAAAGTTCTTCATCGAATTTCATAAGCAAAATAAATATTTTTGAGTTTAATCCAGGAAAAGAATAACGTTTTAAACAACGATTTATGAACTATTTTTTATATTCTTATAGAATATATACAGAAATTTTTTTTTAAATGACACAACCAATTTCAGAATATTTTTAGCAACCTTTTTCTGATAATTATAAAGGAGAAATTGCTGTTAACATTTAAATCATTTTTAAGTAGGATAAATATCATTTTATAATTAAAGACCTCTTTTCGTGAGTTGAAAACTGATGTAATAATAAGTTACTAAAATAAAAAAGTTATAAATCCTTATTAATGGGCTATAAATATTAAAGGAACGTGCTCTTACATAAATCATTTTAATAGTAGATGTATTTCTATGCATTAAGATTTTTTATTCTGTATTTCTGTTTTCGTAACTCAAAAGATGTTTTTAGCAAACGAAACAACAAGTTAAGGAGGACGATAAATTGATGGATTAAGTTGCGGGAAAAGATATTATTGCACTACATATTTAAAAAAGATAATTATTGATATTTTCATTTTTATTAAAATCATCCGCTAAAAGGATTAATATGGTACACACGCTTGCATTAGTACTTTTCTTCAGCTATAAGTAAGCTTTGAATAAGTTAAGCAATAAAGATTATAGGAAAAAACTATTGTTTATGAAATAATAACAATTGAAAAGTAAAGCAGCAAGAGAAATAAATTATTTGAAGAATTAGAGAAAATAAATAAAAAGTATAAACAAGAAAGTTTATTCTTTACATTTCATATAAGACAACCTACTACTTTTAATGACTAACTATCCCATTCTAAATCTAAGTTCCCAATAAAGAAAAGATTGAGTAATTAATGTGAATGTTACGAAGAATTAAAGTCTTAAATTTGTTAAAAAAAATAGGTATTAGCAATGTCTCTAAAATCATATTAGTATTATCATTCGATTTCACTTGTATAAAAGTAATCCATTCATTAAGGTTACTAAAGCTAATATTAAAACTGACAAATAGGTAAACAGATAGTCTATATTGGATGGATCTAGTTTCAACCTTTATACATATATTCAGTTTTTGTACAAAGAATTTTTTTTAATTCTGCTTCAGGGAAGTTTAAATACATGGAGATATATCAGAATTTTGATATCGAATTTTTGTTGATGGTTTCAACACTCGCTTTCGCTTTTCAATAAGAGGAAATAAAGAAGTACAAATGAAGTTCTTTTTCTTTTTTTAAATCTATACTCTATCAGTTGAGCCGGTCAAAATATTTTTAAAAATTTAATTTACTAATTGCTTTCAGATAAGAGAATTTTCTCAAGTTTGCGTTGAAAACAGCAAAGTTAATTTCGTTTCTAGATATGTTAATAATTGAAATGGATATTGTAAAGATTCTCTCGCTTGCTAAGAGACACCTGTTTGACCGTTATGACATCCGGTCAGCTGTGAGGTGAACTGTATAACTCTCTCTTTGTAATCGCTCCAGACGGGGGATTCCTCCCCTTAATGGAATCATTTGAACTGTGAGTCGAGTCTAGATAATGAAACACACGAGCGTTTCCGTCCTTTCAAAGAAATAAATCGTATCTTAAAAGTGGAAGAGAGTCAAAACCTTAGGATGTAATTCTTTCTTTATTGTGAAGGGTCAGCTACGAGGGTAGATCATTAACGAACATTCCCACGATCAACTGGAGACCACTGAGGATATTTCTGAATAATTATTGGCTAACTGGGATCTCAAGCGCACTATTGCGAAAATGAGAGGCAGAGTTTTGACAGAAAATAAAATACGAGATTTTGGAGGGGGAGAGATCGGCTGAAAAGTTCTAGAGAGATAACTAGTGATTTCAAGGTCTTTGGAGGATCGTAATTTGAAAGAAGTGAGAGGAGCTTCGTGTGAATCAAGTTTCTGATTTAAGATCCACCCGATGATTGTCGGTGGATCCCTTGAGCTACCCTTGAAGTAGCCTGTTAGCTTTTCTAGAGATATTGTTTTTCCGAAATTAATCGAGGAACTTTTCATGTATAACTGTTAATTGAGATGTAAATATCAGCATCATATTAACCTAGATGAGAACGTGTTTTTTTGCATATAAGGCTGTAAATAAAGAATTAGTCTTTAAATGCTATCCTCTTATTTGATCGGACAGAATGAAGTCATTACAATATTATCGAACTGGCATACTCAATGAAGTAGCATTTAGAAAATTACCGATGAAGAAAATAACTACTAAGAGATCCATGTTTTTGCTGAGGGAATATTTATTCCAGTATAATTTTTATATACATTAAATATTTTTTTTACCCGTCACAAAATCAAAATCACGTAGTACAAAATCAGACATCATGGAAAGTGCTACATTTTAATACAAACATATAAAGAAGCTCCCTGATTTAATATCTCGTAAATTCTTATTTGATATTAGTAAGTTTCGTTTGAAATAGGTATTCTTTTGAAAAAAAAAC
>JAOUZG010014535.1:0-13847 GCA_026289955.1 Argiope argentata | reverse complement strand
TATAGTGAATGTTTGTTAACAATGAATTTCAGATTTATTATTCCTAAATAAGTCATACCAGACTCTCCGTCCCCGCTGCAAAGACACGCGGGTTGAAATCACTAGGACTGAATGAGCAGACTACTCTAACAGCAACACTGGCAGAAGCTGTGATTGATTTCTAAGGGCCCTCAACGGCTAAGGTACAGCCCTTCCAGTAGGTAGTATGTCTCATCACTGAATGGAGGAGCCCCCTCCCTCACCTATCAGTTTATCCAAAAGGTTAGCAAAATCTAACCACCATGCTGGAGTTATCTCATCCTATTATTATTAGGTATCCCCAGGGAGATTATTATTTCTAAGTAAAGAATGCCATCATTAATTTGAATGTCATCTTTATTCTTACCTCTCTTCATGCTTATCAGGCTCGGAGAATGTGTTAAGACAATTCTCAATTTCATTATCATTCAATCAGTTTTAATGATGAATTTATAATTGTTATTTTTCACTAATCTAGTCTCACCAAAATTGATTTTTTTCTCTATTTCTCAGTTAATTTTACTAGAAAAAAATATTTCTATAATATTATTAAAATTTAACTATTAATAATGCCCTTAATAAAATATAATTATTTCTTTCATATATGAAAGTTCTACAGATGGTATTGCTTTCTTATTTCCAGTAAGTAAAAAGGAAAAGCAATTCTATCTCTTGGGATATTCTATTTATATAAAAAAATTGGAAAATTAAGCACATTTTTTTATCTCTTAAACTTAGGAATTAATCATTTCTTGTAAATCACATAAAGAAAAACATAAAAAATAAATATCATTTTTAATTCATTCATATGTTAAAGTAGTAGACTGTCATTAGTGGAATAAAGAAAATATCCTCTATTGTTTCTCTCGTATGTTATATTTTAAGCTTTAAACCGACTTTCTCATATTTTATACATTTTTCACAAGAATTAAGTACTCTGTAATTAAATCAAATTCTATTATTAATTGAATATTCAGATTAAATAATAAAATGAACAAGTTAAAATTAAAAATGAAATATCACTAATGAAAGTAACTGTAGGAAATCAACCAATTATCACAATAGAAGTAAAATGGTTTAAATAAACCCATTAGTTAATTTGAGTGCAAAAACATTAATATGATTTCTTTTTCTTTCCTATTCTTCCTACAAAATTGCTCAAATTATTAAATATGCATTTTGCATGAAAAAATATTAAACATTCATGAAATTACATCCGTTAATGGAAATGAATAACCACACAATAATAAATAAATATAGGAGAAAATTATACTAATAATACTGTTTTTCATAATTGAAAAAAGTGTTCTAACCAATTAATTATAAATCAAAAAAGTCATTCTATTATTGTTCAAGCATGCTAGCTTTTTCATTGCTTTAGACATTTGAAATGATGATATTTAAGCAAATATGTTTATTCCTTACTGCTAAATTAAAAAATTTCATTTTGATAAAGATAAATGCGAGAGAGAAAATTTGTGGAGTTGTAAACAGGATTTTTAAAAGTTATAAAAAGCATCGTGGAATTTCAAATCTCTAAGCAATCACAACAATAGCTTTTTAAAAATATAAATAACTAAAAAATGCATTATTTATTAACATCAAATTTACTTTGCGATCCTTTAACGAATACGATTAGTTATTACCATTTCTTTCATTAAAATTTTTAGAAACAATTATTTATTTCTTCGGTACGGAGACTATCAAAGTAATTATATATAATTAGGAATATATAATGGTAATTTATATATAGTTAATAAGTAATTGTGAATCAAAATTTTTTCTTTATAACAAATTAAGTCTACCATTTAATGCATATCATCAAAGGATATTTAGGTAAAATGCCTTGTTTATAAACATCAAGCTTGGTCTATTTCTTTTAAAAACAAAGGAAAAAGTAATATAATCTTGGCAGCAAGGATAATAAATTATTTTATGCCAAAAAAAATAAACGTGCCAGTTTAAATAAGAAAATATTGATCAAAATTGACATGTGACAATTTAGGGATAGCTTCAAATCACTTCATTAACTTAATTATTCATATCTTTGGTAAACTAAAGTCATTAATAATGAAGTTTGAATATCTAACGTTATTTTTCTCGCTTTTATTTTTATTTATAAGCTTTATTTACTTTAAAATTAATTTAATTTTATTTATGCATTGCAAAAAAATAAAAATAAATCAAGTTTGCCTTTCAATTTTCTAGAGAAATAAATATCACCTTGTACCTTACATGCCATTTTAAGTGAATTATCAGTACAAAAACAAATGATTTTGATTGACCTATTATTAGATGACATTATCAGGAAGTCCCATATTTTCGCTATCTTATAGATTATTTTCTTACAAAATTCATTTTTTGCATAAATCTTAATGTTGCACATAATAAGTATTAATGTTGCATAATAACTATTAATGTTGCACAAAACACAATTTTATTTACTACAAAGAAATGTATAAACTTTTTTAATGATTTTGAATTCTCAGTATAAAGAATAAGTTCTAAAAATAAGTACTTATTCTCATTGGTGATATCTCGATCCCTGTCATTATCGTAAAATTTTATTTTTTTCCTTTTTCTGAATTTTATCATCTTTTTTTTTAAAAAAAAAAGATTTTTAATGCTTTCTTTTCTGAAACTCTTAAATTAGTAGAAGATTAAAAAAGAGGTTTGTATTTTTTTGGTATAAAATAAATAAAAAAAGAACTTCAGATATTAAATAACAAGAGTTATTAAAATAGAATACAAATAACTAGGTGGAAAAAAATGAATTATCAGAGCATCCCATTGTTAATTTTTTATCTATCCTAACTCAAGATGAACAGAAGTTTTATTAAAATATAGCCTTTATATTTTGCTCTTAACTTATTTACTCTTTTGAGCTCTGATTTGATTTCCGTTTTTGTAATATTTAACTGAGGCAATAAAAACCTCGTTATTCACGGGGTGATCCAATGTTTTAATGCATTGTTGCGTTAAATTAAATGCTTTCAATTTCATATGTTATTATTTTGCTCTCTCATAAAATTATAAAAAAGATAATTCTTATATTGTGTTTATTTGGGGGGGGGCTTATAAGGTTCCATTATCCAAAAAACGTTTTTATATTTTTTCCAATTAATCTTTTTCAAACGAGAAAAATAAAAATAACAGGATTTTATCTTAATATGATTTATTCTTATCATATTATTCATATTCTTATGTTTCTTACTTTTAGCATAATAAATATTTCTACTTAATTCATCTAGACTAAAGCTATAATAATTGAAGAAATTGTTTATCATTCAATTGTTAGGAAAAAATTCACGATTCAATTTTTTTTGCATAAATAAATTTGCATATTTTCTTTTGTCTTATAAGCAATTTCTTGGAAGATTTATAAATCTATAATGTATTTCTTGTGAAATCTTTAAAAAATCATAAAATTAAGCATAAAATTAATCATAAAAATAAAATCATATTTTTTAAAACATAACAAGGGAAAGTTTGTAAATGAATTTGATTACAATATTCTGGAAAAGTGTGTGTTTATGCCTAATTAAAATTCATTTTTAATTTCCTAAAGTTTAAAATACAAGAATTCCATGTGTATTTTTCTTTTATACTATGTATAATATATTTTATTTTTTTGTTGCATTATAGATTTTGGAAAATAACGAATGATCATGATTTCTTTAGAAAAAGTTTGAAGCAGGAGTACTTATCTAATTGAAATCATATGTAATCCTTATAATTTTAAAATCACAGTGCAGGTGCTAATATATATGTACAGATTTAATGTAATAAAAACATTCCTTCTTTAAAAGCAACATAATTTCATATGAAGATTAAATATAAAACCAATTACAGAATAATACTGATTATTCAGAAAAGAAGCAATAAATAATAACTGAAAATATCGAAATAGACACCTATTAAAATCTATTTTAATAACTTTTCTATTTATGTTTTCAAAACTTGTAAACATAACCAATTAACCATGAGCATAATTGTTGAACAATATAAAAACCCAGCTTTTCCTCCTAAATTTTCTTTTTTAAAAAAATTGGAATACTTAATTGTTTAATTTATATAAAAAATATATTCATGTATGTTTCATTAAATCTGACCATAAATAAATACTAAGCAATTATAATATATTACATTCTGAAAAAAAAACTGAAGGAAAGAGCAAAATGAAGAATAATGCCAGGCAAATCTTATGTTTATAATGCTAACAGTACATTAAAATGATAAATGTCACGTTTTGCACACTAAAAGGCTGAAAAGGAAGTTAATATGTTTATAAATAAATTTTATTATTTTAAATTTTAACTTATCGAACAGAATAATAATTCAAGTGTAATTTATATAAACCCTACAGAGAATTAGATATTTTAAACATCACAGTTATGCTTAATAACTTTCAATTCTTCTTTCGGGAATTACGTGGAAAATAGGAATGTCTAAAGTTAAAAGAGAACTTCAAGATTCCCTTGTTTCTAATTTTTGATGCAATGCGCATCGCATTGTCTTGCTGAAATTATCATAATCTGGTGGACTGTATAATGGACATGAATGGGTGAGATGTTTCTGTATATTACTTTTTAGATTCCAGTCTTGACATTTCAGGTGTTCCATATCACGTTAACTGTACACGCCATATCATCACAGAAACTCAACCATGTTGATCAATTCCCTGTAGACATATAAAGCTCATAGATTCATTCCTCAAACCCATATATGTCAATCCAGTTGGTACAGCTGGAAGTGAAATTCGTCAGGTCACGTAACAGGTTTCAAATCATCAGCAGTCCGACAGCGGAGTTGACAGTCATAGGTAAGCCATATTGTGGTTTGCATTCCAAATGAGATATCAGAGGTCTTTCAGCTCTATAAACCCAAATTAATGATGGTCCTTTGAATAGTTCGCATGCTGACACTTGTTTACTGCACCAAGGAAATATGTGGTAATTTTAGAAAGTGTCACACATTTATCTCGTTTAAACCTCCAGGCCTTATTCCTCAATTTCCGCCAACTGGCTATCAGTTCGTTTTCTATTGTATCCCATGTTTTTCGCGGCTTAGTGTGTTTGTTTTTATGATTACAAGTTTTTATTATCCATATTATGAGAACGTGACACATAATATCAGTTCACTTTGTATGAAATTATTTGCTAAATAGGGATTTTTAAAAATTACCCAGTCAGAGGGTTAGGAAAATTCGTAAAATATTTTTATTCAAAAGAATGAATTATTTTCTTTTAAAAGTTGAAAATGGTTAAGTTTTGTAATTCTTTAAGTGACTCTTAACGTCATATTTAGTTTTTATATACAAATCATAAAGTTAAGGATGATTTTCAAATTAGAAATACAATAAATGAGTTTATGATAAAGGAATGAAATTATGTTTCAGTCATTGGTATATCCTTTAAGGTTGACACATTTTACGAAAAAGGAAAAATATAAAAAGTTTGACTATTCTTAAATGAAATTTTAGATGCAAAATCTTTAGAAAATTTAGTTTCATTTAAAAGAGGGCTTTCTTTTAATGTCCTGTAGAAGATGTTAGAATATTACAAATTTTCACTTTTAATTTCAAAATAGTTCAATGTGTTATTGAAATTTGCAGATTTCAATGGCTCATATTTTGCGAATCTTAGGTTATATAGAGTTTAAAATCAAGTTTTGGAGAATATTTAAAAGGCATTCAAATTCTAATATCTATCTGAACTTTCTAATTACCAAAGGTTTGATGAAACATATTTTGTGGTATTTATTATTCTTCTCACAACATATTCAAGATTCATAAAATAAACCTTATTTCACACACACACACACACACACAAATATATGCATACTATGTGTGCAAATATACGTAAGACCTATTCTCACCTATTCTTACGTATATATGTGTGCAAATATACGTAAGAATAGGTGTGAAATGTATTTTTTTGCTTAAATTGAGAGATTTTTTTGGGTAACAATTTTATTTTTTTATTATTACGGAAAACGCAAAATTTTCAATTATTTTTAATGTATGGTAGGACTATGTTACTCGTACCAAAATGTGATAAAAAGCAGGACAAGACTATTTTGAAATATATATGGAATGTTTACAGTCTTAAAATTGAAAATTCTACAAGTCAACTGATCAAACATTTATTTCAGCTGCGCTTGTTTCGAATGACATTGAATTGTTACTTAAAATAGTTATAATCAAGAAGTAAGACTCTGAAAATGAAAAAGATAGAAATTAAAGTAGTTTTGTTTGTTTGAATCAAAACCGTTAAAAAAATTATTTGTACGAATGATGACTCCTTCACTTATTACTTTAATTTCGTCTATAGTATGATATATTCATTCTTTATCATTTTTTGTTAGTAACTTGATACAACTATTATGAAAATAGATATATATTTTTTTATTCATAAAACTATATTCATCATTAAAAGGAACTGAAATGCAAAATAAATACAAGCGATTTCAGAATAACAATGATATTACTAAATTTAAGGAATGAAGACAAAAACGGCCTTTTTATTATCAAATAAAAGACATTAATAAAAACAATAATTTATTGAAATAGAACAACGAAAATGCATAATGAAGGTATTCTTGACCTAATAAAGTGATTTTATCAGTGTATTGATCAGAATATTGGCATATCATTTATACTTGAATTATGGCTTTTTGTTCAAATTTTATATTGGCTATTGCTGAAACGTAGGAATATTCAATATTTGAAATCGATATGCATTAGTTTAATCGTATGTTTTGCGTTTATTATTTCTAGTATGAAAGATAATTAAAATAATTGGTTTCGGAAAGGATGTATAATATTTTTCTAGGAAAAAATGATATAATCAGACTGATAATCAATCCACCAATTCGATTTAGTCCTTCAGATTAATTTTTTTTCAGAAATTTTCTGATTCTAGACAACTGTTCAGTTTCGAATTTATATTTTAAATTTTTTTTGGAATTGTAATTGATATTTTAAATAAAATACTAAATTTTAAAAAATACTAATAAGGAAATATAATAATGAATAGAATAATGAAACAAAATGATATCTTAAAATGCTCTATTTTCTTTGAACAATCTGCATTATGCTTCTAATAATATGTCAATTAATCCTGTTTGTAAATAAAAAAATTTTACAGTTCTTTTCTATAAATAATCTGTATTCACTACAATTTAGAACAATTATTGCTACATTTATTTTATTTAAAATCGTTATAAAATTATTATTACTAGACATAACTTTACTTATTACTAAATTTAACTTAAAAGTTTCTTCTTAATTTACGTTTTGCTATGAACAAAGCTGTTTTCATTTGAACTTAAATTAATATGCACTGTTTATAAATGCTTTAATTTTTTTTCTGAATTTTTTTCCTTTAAAGGCAGATTTTAGGACAAATTTGCCTGCTCGTGTTATGATATTTTTTTTTTAAACTCATGCCATAGATAGAAAACGTAACACATAAAATACTAATTAAAATTCACTAATTTTTTAAAAAAATGTAAAATGAACAATTAATATTTCTTTTCAGTTATAAAATTTATGTTTAAAAATATGGTAAATATTTTGATATATTTTAAGGATTTGAAATGAAAGGTACTTTTTATAAACAATTCTTCCCTTAAAAAATTAATTTTTGCAAATATATTACAAGAAGACAGAATAAGCATTACATTTCAAGAAAAATACTTGAAATTGTTTCATTATTTTCATTAATATGTTTTGTTTTTTAAGGGTTCAACAGACATATTGTATTTCAAGAGTATGATTTATTTAGTTTCAATTCCTTTTATTAAATTCAACTTTTGATATATGATTTTGATACAGCTTATGTTCTTCATATATTAAACTTTTCTATAAAATATCACTGCATATTTTTCTATAACTCCACATTTCTCTACATTTTTGAAAATAAGAATAAGGGAAGGTCAGAACCTATATCTATAGAAACAATATCAGCAATATTTCAATATTCATACTCGAATGAAAAGATCAAATATTTTATCTGTTATATCACTAAAGCAAAATATCCCTAGTAGTTTTCTATAACACTAGGATTACATGGATATAATTTATTTGAATTCAAATTCAATTTTCCTTCCTTTAGAATATTTTATTTTCTAGAATATATTTCGGTAGTGTTCCTTCAATATATTTCAATTCCTTCTCTTTTCTATGCTTATGTTTGGAGTATTTATTTATTATTTTCAGTGAAACAGGTTTTTAAAGAGTTTGACAACACAAACCTACCAAGGATTCTAAAATGTATTTTTCATCTTTATAAATCTATAAAGAGCAAAGAATAAAAATTGGCAATGACATCTATAAGGACGTATTTTTTTTAAAAAATAATTCAAGGGAAAAAACAATATAATTAATAAAATATACCTTTAAAAGGTAATTTCAATGTAAATAACTGATTTTGAGAAGATCAAAATAAAAATAAATGTGCTAAAATTAATCTTTGAAAATATAAGTACAAAAAAATTTATAAATTTTTAATTTCTTAAAAATTAGCATTAAAGAAATCATATTACTACCCAGGTTAAAAAAACATTTATTATTAATCACACTAATTATAAAAAAACTTATTATTTAAATTAATTACATACCTAGTTTCCCTTAATTAGTTTTGCAATGAATTTTATATTTTAGTTTATAAGTTTATGCTTACTCACTTACATATTTTAACTTATTAGAAGACTTATTAATTTCTTAAATTTAACTAATTATTTAAACAGGATTTTAAAGTTTATGCTTACTTATTAAACTATTAACAACAGAAAGAAATATCTTATCTCTTTTCACGACTAAAACGTAAATGTTTAGTTATTAAAATAATAAAAAGTTGTAACTTTTAATCTATCGTAACTTTAATCTATTTCCATGTAAAAATTAGATTTTTTAAAATTTTCTTTGTTATTGAAATTTGATTTAAATAATTTTCATCCAACTTTTATTCTTAATTTTAAGTCTTTTTTCATTTTAATAGTTATGAAATCTTTATCTATATACTAGATTGAAATGTAGAATTCTTCTATACGCCTTTGATATACTTTATTTTTAGTTTAGTTGTTAAAAAAGCATAATTATACAAAGTTTTTATTTATTAACAAGCATAATAATTTATAGTATCCCAATTTACTCTAGTTCGAATTGTTTTCTCTTTTTATTACTAATAATAAAAGGAAATTTAGAATTGGCTAAAAAATTATATTCAGAATTTAAAATAAATTTCAAAAATGTGAATCAGAATTCGTTGACATCTTTTCTTTTAAAAAACTAACACAGATTAAAGAGGGAATACTCCATCAGTTTACAGATATAAATAGACAAATCCCAACTCTAGAAAGCAATTTTTATCCATATTTACATGCTTGGCAAACGGTTATTGAAAATTTACTTATAAAAAATTATTATTATTTGCACTATTAAGAAGTTTAAAAAATGAAATATACTCAAACTACAAGACAATGAATTGAAAAAAATGGTAGCCATGAAATAATTTTTACAGGGAAAGCGAACAAATAAACAACATCGAGTCTTTACGTTTCATGACGTCATTAACATAGAAAAAAATTCTTTTTAGGAAATATTTATTTCAATATGTTTATCTTGAGTATTCTAATTAGATTCTATTGCATTTTCTCTAAGAAACCCATGTTTTTAGATTTTATCTTGTTAGATAAAATACAGAGGGTTTGCTTCAAAACTTATACCCTTACAAATCTCTCTCTCTCTCTCTTTTATATACTTGTTTTTACGAAAGCCACAAATACAACAGACGCATTAAAAAAAGCGTTAATTATTTAGGTTTTGTAAATAATCCTTTATAAAAATTTAAAAACTCAAGGTAAATGAAACTGGTGAATTTGCGTTTCCAAAATTGTAAAATCATGAAATTTCTTCTTCTAAATGGCACAATTTGTTAATGTTTTAGCCAAAAAAAATTTTTTGTATTAGCACTCTTGAATTTACCGAAAGACGATAAGATGGTGATAAATGTTTTTTTCTGTCTCTTGAGAAAATAATAATGTTAAATGCTTAAAAGACCTGTTTCATGCTTCAAAAAAATTTACAGTAAAATAATATTTAAAGGAAACTTTGCAAACAAGCTAGTAGGTTTTAACATATTTAAATCTGAAATCATTTACTTTTCACTCATGTCGTTTTTCAAACGATAACAGTATTTCAAACTTTTTTCATTAATTTTAAGGAAAAAAAACCCTATTTTTTTTATAAGCTACAAAACCCTTTGTTGAAGTTTTTTTCTTTCCTTTTATGCATTTTTTTCTTTACTTAATGACTGCAAAAAATCATAAATAAGCAATTACTACAAATTTTTCCGAAGAATTTTCATTAGTTCAGAAAAATAAACAGCTTAATGGTCTTTATTTTGGTGAAGGAATTGATGATCTTCACTTGATGAAATGCTACACATTTTTTACATTAATTATGTCATCTGTTTAACTGGAAAGTATCGGTTCTAAAAATATAATGACGGATCTTTTTTTTAAAAAATAAATTTGTTTCAAAATTCAAACACCTAACTTTACAACAATCATAAAATTAAATCTTAGTCTAAAACTGGATTGATAAGATTGAATTCATGTTTGCGACTCTGAAAAAATTAGATTTATAGGTAAAGCACTAAAAACAATATTCTAATATTGATATTTAATAAAAACTTAATTTCAGTTCAAGGAAATTTAATTCAAGGAAGGGTATTTAGTATTTTACTTCTTTTTATGCATTATGATATACAATGCGCAGGTGTCCTTTTTATGCATTTGTAGTGCTAACCTTATAAGCCATATAACATGTACGATACAGATGTCGACTTTTTTGTACAGTGGTTAAGTTACTCGGCCACTGGCTCTAGCGTTACGGATTCGTAACACGACTTTCACCCACTACATTAGTGACCTTGACAACGCAATATCCCCGCAACAGTAGTGGCGCCATCTAGTAGCAGCAAAATCTTCAGACTCAAATGAAGTAAGTAAAAAAACAAAACTCGTCCGACTCACTTCACGTAAGCAAGCAAATAAACAAAAAACGTCAGACTCACTTGACGTATGCAAGCAGAATCTCGTCTTAACGCTTGCCACAATACAAATCGTTCAGTTCTTCAGCGACTCACTGGTGGGGGGGTATTGTAGTGCTTGCCTTATAAGCCAGATAACATTTACGATTCCGAAGTCGACTTTTTGATATTGTGATTATCTTACTCGCTACTGGTTCTAGTGTCGCGGGATCTTATCGCGACCTTCAATCGCTACATATTGTATTAGAGAGCATTATGATAAATATTTAATCTTTCATAATAGATTAACATATTTATTTCGATTAATGTTTTAATGTCTTTAGCACATTTAAAGAATTTTGAATTTGGAAATCATTAGACAGTTCGAATATTTATGTCATATTTATTGTTTAAATTTGGAACACTTTTTTTTCTTAAAATATCTGTCCAAAGAAAGAACATAAACTTTGGCTGACAGTTTGCAGACACATCACGTATAGGACGAAAGAAAACTTATAATCCTATTATATATGAGAAGAAATTGTCAAGATTACGTATGCATCTTTCAAATTTCGAGAATGTATTCAAATTTTTGCTAGACAAGCAATGATTTTCTTGAATATTAGTCAAAACTGTGTAAAATCCATTTTTTTTTTCAAATATATTCTTAAAATTCCCATGGACATTTGTATAGTGATTTACTGAAACAAAATAGATAATGTCCTTTTTGAGGAACGATCATTTCTATTTAAAAGATTATTGTTATTAGATATATGATAAGCAATTGCATTTTCTTCTATAAATTTGGTGCTACATCCAAAACTTTAAAAATACATTTTGCTCTTACTCCTCTGCACATTGCACATGCTTAAAAACAAAATTTCACAGGCTTCCTTTTAAAATGCCATGAGGGAAACATTATTAAACTTGCACATATCAATGCAATGTGTCAATAGACAAGTATTCTAAAGATCTAATTAAACAATTATTCGTTTTTCAATAGAACTACTTCTTAAAAATGAAGTTTTCAATCTGAAGTCCAATAATGAACAAAATTATATAAATTATAAACTTAAATTCTACTTGAGAATTTTTAGATATCCAAAATTAGAATAATTATTCATTCCTTAAATCATCTTCAATATTAATCTTTAAAAATTTACTTTCAAGCAAGAAATATTTACATAATAGGTCGATATATAGATTATAATTTGAAGCTGCCTATGCATACAGACAAAAATTCTTGTAAGTGTAGAAGTTTTCCGGAACTAAATGAATAAATAGTTGGCTATTAAATGTGCTAAAGAATATAATTCGATGATCATCGCGTTTATGAAACTACTGTTTTATACTTAGATAAAAAATTGAATCAGATGATAAACTCAGAGCACAAAAAAATAAAAGAGCAAACTGAAATCTGCTATGCATATTTCAATGTATCATGTCAGAACATCATTTCTTCAATTTCCAAGCACCACGTGCTCGTACGAGTTATATTATATTTTTATTCATTTCAATTGTTTCATTGAATGAGTCACTTTAGTATAGCAAACGATCCAAAAAATCTTTGTTTCGCACTGATGGTTTTAAAAAATATCACATTTCCTGTTAATTTCATTTCATGTAATCGTGGTCAAAATGACATTTTTCTAGGTTTTATTTGCGGTAGTCATTAATTAATTTTTTTAACCAGAGCTTTTGTAAATAGGACGGCATCGCGTTATTAAAAGCTGATTTTTTTGAAATGCTCGTGTAGATAATAACATTTTTATTTTTTGCGTACGGTTTTTTGGAGACGCCAAAAAAACCTCACTCCCAAAACAATATAATGTTCTGACATAATAGTAAAAAGAATACATACTTTTTTTCGAAAAAAATTGAAGAATATAGAATTTTTAAAGTGGTTATTTTGACGCTTGTTCCTTCTATTAGCTTTATTCTTTAACCCAGGTAAGTTTTAATGATTAAATAGTTTTAAAAAAACGACTGCTACAACATAGAGGCACTACAAGCAGAAATCACTAAAGTATTATATAAATGAAATTAGACAAACGAGTTTTTTTGCTCTTTTAGACATCAAAATCTTACATTTCAAAGCTTTTCTAATCTTATTTTGTATTAACACTAATGTAAAATGTAAGATTTTTCTGTTGAAATGAATAATAAGATGCATAAATTTTTAAACATTCTTTAAAAAATTCAATAATTTCTTCCATAAATTTAAAAATAAATATATATAATTTTTTTTGAGAAATCAAATAGTACAAGTAAGGAGAAAAAATTTTAAAATGTATAACCATGAATAATGAATTTTTGGAGATTAATTTTTCGTTTATCACGAAGAAATAATTTCTTCAGGAGAATGTTTATAAATATTATAATCATTTATTTATATTTAGCAAATAAAATTGCAAATAATAAGAATAAAGTATTTTTAAAAGACTTTTTCGGAATTATGTGCCTTTTGTGGAGTTCGTATTAAATTTTTCAAATGAGTGAAAAAAATATTTATCATTAATTTTTAAATATAATGAATTGCATTTATGCTTAGAAAGGTTATTAAAATACATTTTAGGCGCACTTTTATTGTTGAATTTCATGAATATATATTTAAAAAATGAATTTTAAATTATTTTTAATGTGGTATTTGAGATGAAAATTACATTTGTATCGTTAAGGGTTGGACACTTTGCAATTGATGTCCACTCACTCTATCAAAGAGAAATTGTATATATACAAATGGTACATGTGAAATTTATACGTGTTTAAAATTCCTTTTCCACACACACACAC
>JAOUZG010014520.1:4099-20379 GCA_026289955.1 Argiope argentata | reverse complement strand
ACTAATATGATGCGAAAAATTTCATCTTATTATTCTTTATGTGATAAGAATGGAAAATGAGAATTTTTTTTCGTATTTTAATGATCGCCTTTGAAAAAAATCCCCTTAATTTAATAATTTTTCTTTAAAATTATATTATTTATTCAGAGATTGTGATTTCATATATCAATTACAAATTTGTGTGATAATAATATATTTCAATTAGAAATTATAGATTTCCAGTCTTTTCAATGACTAAGAAACTGTTTTTAATCACTTTATTATCTTTATTACAGAGTTTTGGGCTTATTTATCTTTTGGAAGGTATTTATCATACAGTTTTTCCAGCTTTGAAATTTTCTTTCTAGTTTTTGTTAAAACTCCTTTACAGATGTTGATAGAAGGAAGAAATCAATGATGATCGAATACTGTTTAAATGGAATAGACCTGAGAGCTGCTCTTTTTTATATTTATATATATTTGATAGCTTTAGTGATCAGTTTTTTTCTCCCCATATGCCAGCTTTCTAGATTGCTAAATAATTAATATGAAGCGTAAAATTTCATTTTTTTATGTAATCAGTTTGCCAAATGATAATTCTTTTTCTTTGTTTTTTAAAAATCCCCATAAAAATAAAAACTATTTTTTAAATAATATTATTTGTTTAGAGATTATGATTTCATATATGAATTGCAGATTTGTTTGATTTTAACATATTTCTTTATTAGAAATTTTAGATTTTCAAGCTTTGCAATGACTAAGAAATTTTTTTATATTCACTTTGTTTTCTTTATTACAGATTTTTGTGCTTATTTACTTATTAAAAATATTTATTATACATTTTTTCCAGCTTTTTCTTTTTCTGATTTCTAGCATCTGCCAAAACTCAGGTAAAGGAGTTTGAAAGAAGGTAGAAATCAATGATGATTCAATCCAATTTAATTGGAATGGAGCTGAGAGCTCTTTTATTTTTATGTTTATATATATTCGACAGCTTTAGTGACCAGTTTTTTCTCCCCCTATGTCAGGTTTCTGTTTTTTAAAATAATTAATATGAAACTTAAAATTTAACCTTATTTTTCTTTATGTAACAAGGCTGGAAAATGAGAATTTTTTTTCTCCAGTTTTTAAAAATCACATTGCGAAAAATCCCTTCAAAATAAACATTTTCATATAATTATATTATTTCTTTACAAATTATGATTTCATATAGGAATTACAGATTTGTAAGATATTAATATATTTCCTAATTAGAAATTCTAGATTTCCATGCCCTGCAGTGACTAAGAAATTGTTTCTAATAACTTGGTTTTCTTTATTACATATTTATGTGCTTATTTAGCTATTGGAAGACATTTATGATATTTTTTTCCCAGCTTTTCCTTTTTGTGATTTCTAGCCTCTGCTAAAACTCAGGTAAAGGTGTTAAAAAAAGGAAGAAATCAATATGACAGAATCTTGTTGAATTGGAATACCTGAGATTTCTTCTGTTTTATATTTATATATACATGACAACTTTGGTGATTTTTTTTTCATACATGTCAGCTTTCTAGAATCTTAAATAATTAACATGAAGAGTAAAATTTCATCTTATTCTTCTTTATGTGATAAGAGGGAAAAATGAGAATTTTTTTATTTTTTCGAATTTTTAAAATTGCCCTTGAGTAAATTACCCTAAATTTAAACATTTTTCTTTAAAATTATATTATTTATTTAGAGGTTCTGACTTCATATATGAATTACAGATTTTTGTGACATTAATGTATTTCTTAATTAGAAACTATAGATTTCCAGGCCTTTCAACGACTAAGAATTTATTTTTAACCTTTTTTTATTACAGATTTATTTTTAGGAATTAGATTTTATTTCTAGTTTAAATTAAAACTCAGGTAAAGATGTTGAAAGAAGGAAGAAATGAATGATGATCGAGTCCTGTTTAATTGGAATAGAGCTGAAAGCTTTTTTTTTATATTTATATATATTTGACAGCTTTATTGACCACTGTTTTTCCCCCCTTAGGTCTGCTTTCTATTTTTTAAAATAATTAATACGAAACTTAAAATTTAACCTTTCAAATTTTCTTTATGTAACAAGACTGGAAAATGAGTTTTTTTCTTCTTTTCTTAAAAATCGGCCATGCGAAAACTCCCTTTAAAATAAACATTTTTATATAATTATATTATTTCTTTAGAGATTATGATTTAATATATGAATAGCAGATTTGTATGATATTAATCCATTTCTTAATTAGAAATTCTAGATTTCCAGGCTTTGCAATGAATTTAAAATTGTTTCTATGGACTTTGTTTTCTTTATTACAGATTTATGGTCTTAATTATAAATCTTAAGATATTTATCATAAATTTTTTCCAGTTTTTCCTTTTTGTGATTTCTAGCCTCTGCTAAAACTCAGATAAATGTGGTGAAAGAAGGAAGAAATCAATGATGACAGAATCTTGTTGAATTGGAATAGCTGAGATTTCTTTTGCTATATATTTATATATATATGACACCTTTAGTGAATTTTTTCCGTAAATGTCAGTTTTCTAGAATATTAAAGGGTTAACATGGAGCTTAAAATTTTATTTTCTTCATGTGATACGATAGGGAAATTAGAATTTTTTTTCGTAGTTTAAAAATCGGCCTTGAGAAAAATTCCCTTAATTTAAACATTTTTCTTTAAATTTAGATAATTTATTTAGAGATTTTTATTTTGTAAATGAATTACTGATTTGTGGGATATTAATATATTTTTAATTCAGAAATTATAGATTTCCAGGCTTTGCAATTACTATGAAAATTTTTAAATCATTTTTTTCCTTATTACAGAATTATGGGCTTATTTATCTTTTGAAAGGCCTTTATCATATATTTTTTTCCAGCTTATCAATTTTCTGTTTTCTAGTTTCAATTAAAACTCAGGTAAAGATGTTGAAAGAAGGAAGAAATAATTTTTGATTGAATCCTGTCTAATTTAAATAGAGCTGAGAGCTCTTTTTTTAAATATATATTTACAAATATTTGGCACCTTTAGTGGCCAGTTTTTTTCTCCCCATATGCCAGATTCCTATTTGGTAAAATAATTAATACAAAACTTAAAAAATAACTTTATTTTTCTTAATGTAACAAGACTTTAAAATGAGAATTTGTTTTCTGCGGTTTTTGAAAAATTGACCTTGAGAAAATTCCCCTTAATATAAATATTTTTTAAAAAAATATATCATTTCTTCAGAGATTATGATTTCATTATGAATTTCAGATTTGTTTGATATTAATATGTTTCTTAATTAGAAATTTTAGATTTCCAGCCTTTGGAATGACTAAGAAATTGTTTCTAATTACTTGGTTTTCTTTATTACGGAATTAAGTGCTTATTTACCTATTGGAAGACATTTACAATATATTTTTAAAGCTTTTCGTTTTTCTGATTTCTAGTCTCTGGTAAAACTCAGGTAAAGGTGCTAAAAGAAGGAAGAAATCAATGATTATAGAATGCTGTTTAATTGAAAAACAGCTGAGATTTATTCTATTTTAAATTTATATATGTTTTACACCTTTAGAGGCCAGGTTTTTTGTAAACACATGTCAACATTCTATATTGTTAAATAATTAATAAGAGGAATAAAATTTCATCTTAATTTTACTTTTGAGATAAGTTTGGAAAATGAGATTTTTTTTTCATTTTTTTTTCGTGTTTTAAAAATCGTTTTCGAGAAAAATCCCCTTACTTTAAATATTTTTCTTTAAAATTGTATTATTTTTTCAGAGATTAGGATTTCATATATGAATTACAGATTTGTATGATATTAATATATTTCTTAATTACAAATTCTAGATTTCCATCCTTTTCAATTACGAAGAAATTGTTTCTAATCACTTTGTTTTCTTTATTACAGACTTATGTGCTTATTTACCTATTGGAAGACATTTATGATACATTTTATCCAGCTTTCTCCTTTTATGATTTCTAGCCTCTGCTGAAACTCAGGCAAAGATGTTAAAAGAAGGAAGAAATCAATGATGATAGCATCCTGTTTTATTGGATTAGTGCTGAGATTTCTTCTGTTTTATATTTATATATATTTTTGACACCTTTCGTAACCAGTTTTATTCTCCACATATGTCAGCTTTCTATATTGTTAACTAATTAATGTGAAGCGTAAAATTTCATCTTATTTTTCTTTATGTGATAAGTTTGGAAAATGAGAATTCTAATTTTCGTTTTTTAAAAATCGCCAATAAAGTAAACACCTTTTTTTTAAAAAAACTATATTATTTATGTAAAGATAATGATTTCATATAAGAATGTCAGGTTTGTTTGCTATCAATATATTTCTTAATTAGAAATTCTAGATTTCCAGGCTTCGCAAGGACTAAGAAATTCTTTCTAATTACTTTGTTTTCTTTATCACAGATTTTAGTGCTTATTTACCTATTGGAAGACATTTATAATATATTTTTTCCAGATTTTCGTTTTTCTGATTTCTAGCCTCTGCTAAAACTCATGTAAAGGTGTTAAAAGAAGGAAGAAATCGATGATGATCGAATCTTGTTTAATTGGAATACAGCAGTGAGCTCTTTTTTTTAAAATATTTATTTATATTTGACATCTTTAGTGACCAGTTTTTTTTCTCCAAATATGTCAGCTTTCTATTTTGTAAAATAACTAATACGAAACTTAAAATATAACTTTATTTTTCAATATGTAAGAAGAATGAGAAATGAGATTTTTTTCTTCGTTTCTGAAAAACCACCCTTGAGAAAAATTCTCTTAATATAAACATTTAAAAAAATTATATTATTTATTTAGAGATTAGAATTTCATTATGAAGTGCAGATTTGTTTGATATGAATATATTTTTTGATTAGAAATTCTAGGTTTCCAGGCTTCGCAATGACTAAGAAATTGTTTCTAATCACTTTGTTTTCTTTATTACAGATTTATGTGCTTATTTACCTATTGGAAGACATTTATCATTCATTTTTTTCAGCTTTTCCTTTTTCTAATTTTTAGCCTCTGGTAAAACTCAGGTAAATGTATCAAAAGTAGGAAGAAATCAATGATGACATAAGAATGTTTTATTTCAATAGAGCTGAGATTTCTTATTTTTTACATTTATATATATATGACACCTTTCGTGACCAGTTTTTTCTCCCTATTTTTCAGCTTTCTAGAATGTTACATAATTAATATGAAGCGTAAAATTTTATATTATTTATCTTAATGTGCGAAATTTTGAAAATGAGAATTATTTTTCTCCATTTTTTAACTCAGGTGTTGAAACAGCGTGTTTTTTAACTCATGTATTGAAAGAAGGAAGAGATCAACGATGATCGAATCCTGTTTAATTGGAATAGAGCTGAGAGCTCTTTTTTTGCTTATATTTATATATATTTGACTCCTTAAGTGACAAATATATATAAATATAATACCTTAATTGACATTAATAATTAAGCTGTCACCTTAATTGACACCTTGATTTTTTTTCACCCTATATATCATCTTTCTATGGTGGTATACTTATGATATGAAATATTTCGAAAAGTAATATGATTTTGGCTTCTTAAAATGAATAAGTTCATCGCTTAAAGAGAAAAAAACCTGATATCCCACAGATGTAATTTTCAAACGAAATTAGCTGATGTTTTTTTTTTACATTAAAAATAATAATGAGTGGAGTGATTCTATTTTGTGATAATATCATCTAAGACATTGAAATTTTATTTTTTAAGGTAAATAGTTATTTTTCTATTGAATAATTTATATTACAAAATAAAATATTAGACTTTAGCATCTATAAGTGTTATTTTTGTTTGCAGAATTTCGCCTTCATAGTACATTCTTCGAAGCAAGAATAAGCAATTACTAGAATGATGAAGTGGTTCTTTTCTTCTTTGAAATATGTGGTATACTTATGAAATGAAATTTTTCGACAAAAAAAATGCGATTTTGGCTTATTAAAATGAGTGATTTCATAGCTAAGAGAAAAAGTCAAATTAAAATCGCACGGGCATAAGTCTGATACGAAATGAGTTACATTTCCTTACTTTAAAAATAATATTAGTAAACGCAGTGATTATTTTTGGTTTTAATATTTTATAACACTGGCTATTTTTTAATGGAATAATTTATAATACAAAAACTACCTTTACATTTTATTATAAGCATTCCCACTATTTTTCTATTAGCAGCCATTCCTCTAGAAAGGGCATTCTTGGAAGAATGAAAAAGCAGTGACATCGATAATTAAATGGTTGTTTATTCTTTGAAGACATAGGTTCTTTACTTGTGATAAGAAAATTTTCGAAAAGTATGGAATTTCTGTCTTCTTAGAATGAATGACTTCATCTCAAAGAGAAAAATTCAAAATGATATCCCCATAGATAGGTATGATATGAATTGACCTTAAATTTCTTTTATGTGGAAAAGATTATTAGTAAGTAAAGTTATTGGATTTTTTACTATCATATAGCAAATTAAACTTCATATATCGCTGCAACATGGATATTTTTAACTGATTAATTAATACTGAAATTACTGTCTAGAAATTAACTTTGAAATTACTGTCTCTTCGAAGCAACAATTTCCAGCGACGTGAATTATGAAATAGTTGTTTATTCTCTGATGCCATGCGTTCTGTACTTATGATTTGAAGTTTTCTAAAAAGTATGGCACTTCTGACGACTTAGAATGAATGACTTCAAAACTGAGAGTAAACCGCAAGCTGATATCCCAAAGGTCTAAGTTTTATACTAAATGAAATTTCATTTCATTACATTAAAAAGAATATTAGTAAGTAAATTGATTATTTTTAGTGTTAATATCATAAAACACATTAGGTTGTAACAAAAAGTGATTGTAAAGCACCTTCTGATTTCTAAAGCAATAAAACATTTTAGTGGTTAAGGTGGTTAAAAATATAAATAATCCTTTCGTATATATTAGATGGTTTTCCTATTTAGTATTCTCAGATAAATTGTTCGTCATAAATGTTTCAACATTCTTTTGGTAGCATGTTTCTTAAATTTTCCCAATTAACTCTCAAGATTATATGAATATATGAAAGCCATGAGTAGAAATGCGTTAAAACTATATTTAAAGAAATTTAGATGCTTGATAAATAAAATATGAGGTTTTTTTTTATAATCTCGAAATATCATTATATCGATGAAAAAGAAAATAGACGAACATTTTTCCTATCATATCAAAAGTATAATTTAAAATGCGAATCGCAATGTAATATTTCCAAAACATTAACCGGAAACTAAAAAAGAAAATTTTTATACAACCATAAAAAAGTAAGAAAGCGTAAGTGAAAGCAATGATTCTTTGGTGGCATGATTATTTTCTTTGACAGTGTGACTTATTTCTTTAATTTCAATTATACTTATGATTTGAATCCTGTTATGATAATATTTTGAAATTTTGTTGCCAAATGTATTTTTTTCTAAAAATGTACAATTTTATTGCTTCAGTAATTGTTTTTGCTAATATATTAATTTATTTTAAACAACATTAATCGAGCAATATTATCTTTATATTGCTCGATTATATTTTGAACAAATATGAAGTGAGAAATATATTTCCATAATTTAATATATGAAATAACTGCAGATTAAATACAGATTTAAAAATATATTTCATCATTCAATGTAATAAAAATTAATTAATTCAAATGTGGCATATTTTTGTCGATAAAAATAATTTGTGCATCAATTCATTCCTCGGCTTTCCTGGGCTTTCTTAGACATCATTTATTCCAGAACATTCATTTAATCAGTATGTCTTTCGTTATCAGTACTCCAAAGAAAAGCTAATTAATTTTTTAAATTATAGCATAACGTACTAATTTTAATTGCTGAAAATATGACTATTTTACAATGAAATAATTTACGAGCCAAAAATAAACTTTGCCTTCTATCGTCAATATACCCACTATTCTCTTTTTGCAGAAATTCGCTATGAAATGATTTTCTTCGAGGCAAGAAAAAGCAGTGAAATGGATTATTTAATCATTGTTTATGCTGCGAAAGCCTAAACATTATACTCATAAAAGCATTATACTTGTGATGTAAAGTTTTTCGAAAACTTCCTCGAACACCTCTGGCCTTTTAGAGTGAATGATTTCATTACTAAATAAAAAAGTCAAACTAATAGTCCTCGGAAGGAGGTCTGGTATGAAATAACCTTGAATATATATGTTTATTATTAGAAAGAGTATTAGTAAGTAAAGTAAATATTTTTTATATTAATATCATATAGAAATTAACTTTACTTTAATCATTTCATTCACATGGTTATTTTTAAATTTACAAAATTTTCAAACGTAAAACTGATCTATAAAATTATATTTTTGGTGAATCTTGTAAATTATATAATGAGTAAAATAGTAAATACTATTCTACTATTTTCTTTCGCCAGAAATATACATTAAAAGGACTTTATAATAAAATCATTGCTTGTTCTTCGAAGGGTAAAGCTCTGTTCTTATGATATAAATTTTTTAACACTTTTAACTTTCTTGAATAAGTGACTTCATCACTGAAAAAAATGGAATTTAAAATCCCACTAAGGGGACATTATATGAGTATACAGACGTAGAAATTCACAAGAATTTCACAAAATACGTAAGTATTTTTAATTTCATTTGTAAACAGATATTTTTTGATATAATTTAATCAATTTTTTTTGTATCGAAATGCATTTATGAAGATTATTTCTTTTTCAAAATATTATATATACATAACTGTATGGTATATACATAAATGAAACGAAAACGATGATGACAAGGGGAGAATGTCTCCAAAATGTCTGAGTTTTTATAACGTAAAAAAATTTATGTTTCCCAATATTTAAAGTGATTTTCAAATTTTATATTTTCAGTTTGATTTGTATTTCAATTACTACTGAAGTTAAATACGTTTAACCGAATCTATGAAAAAACTTTTAACAATTTTAGGTGAAGAAGATAAGGTGCAGAAACATTGTGAGTTAGAAGAGTGTAGTTACAGTTTGAGCTTTCTTAATAATATTTATTTGTAAGCAATGAGTTTTGGTAATACTCATTAGATTTTTGCCGCTGTAAAATTTATTTAGTTTTAATTCCTTTTGAAAATCTCACTATTTTTCCATTATTTCATAATGAAATATTTGTATTCATGATTATTTATTTGAATTTCTTCAATTTTATGTGAGGAAATTGAATTTTAACATGGAAAACAAATTCAATAATATGAGCAATACATTTATAATGTCAAAAATTGTTTAGCATCTGATTTAGCGGATATTTTTATTATTTTTTATTTCTTATTTTTATGAAATGTAGTGTATATAGATCATTTCAGATGGGTTACACAATGATATTACTTCTGTTCCAATGAAGTGTCTCCTTAGTCATGAATCCATTAGTAAAAATATCCAGAATTATTTAGATGAGTAACAAGGATTTTTCATTAAGTTTTTCCCCCTTGAATTTCAATTTAGGGAGATATATAGAGAGCCTTAGAATTTTAGTATCATACTATAATAGAAATCAGGTTTGTCCAATGTCTGACGTAATTTTAATATAATTTTAGAAGGAATTTGGGAACAGATATGTTCATTGAAAATCTTCAAAATCCAGAATTTTCGTCATGCCTATTCATCAAACTAACGGTCTTAATATTTAAATGTTTTCAATGAGTAAAAAAAACCACGGAAGTTAGCAACCGAAGATTTTATTTATCTGCTTTGTTAAAGCATAGAAATTATGGATTATTTGTTTCATGAAATGAAACATAATATGATTTCAATTTTTTTCATCTTGCAAACGAGGCGACTTATAAATAAACACCATTTATTCTCCTTTGCAGTACGTCGCATTGAAAGGTCCATCTTTGAAGTATGGAAAAGCAGTGAAAATTATAGTAAAATTGTTGTTTCTTCCTAAAAGCAAGAAGTTCTACCCTGATAATATCAAATTTTAACAGAAGGCTAGCACTTTTTGCTTTTCTGAATAAATGACTACATGGCTATCGAAAAATAGAAATTAGCATCCCGCAAGATCGACCTTACATGAGAATGAAGAAATATAAATGATGATGTCAACGGAAATGCTTGCCAATTGATGTGAGTATTTTTTATTTGGTATTTAAATAAATCTTTTCTGATAAAATTTAATCACTGTTTACGAGGAAATTGGATTATGAAAATATTATTGGTTCAAAGCTATAATATTCTTTGAAATTATATTAAAACAGATTTATGTTTTAACTCAGCATATGGATTTGTATGTATTAATCGAATATTTAATATTGTTAAACAGCACATGACATTTGTTCCAACTCATAAGATCCTAATCAGACGGCTTTTAGTCTTCGTTCTGGTAGTATATACAGGGTGTCCAAAAAGTTCCCGTACTGATGATTTGTGAATTTATTTTACAAAAACAATAGGTTTAAGAAGAATTATTTTTATGCCAATGATAAAAAGCACTTTTAACATAACTAAGGAAAAAATACTGAACTTACATTTATAATAAATGTTCAAAATGTCAATCCCTTTCTTGGAGACAAAGCTGAACTCGTTTGCGCATGTTTTTCGAAACGCGTTTTAACATGCGAGGAGTGATTTCTTGTATCTTTTGGGTAACTGCGATTTTCAAATCATCTATTGTTTGAGGATCACCTTCATAAACTTTGTCCTTTAAATATCCGCACAGAAAAAAGTCCAGGATGGTCAGATCAGGGGATCGAGGTGGCCAAAGATTTTTTGAGATAAATCGTTCACCGAAAAAAACTTCAAGTATGTCCATGGTTTCATTACTCGTATGGCAAAATTTAATATACTTGAAAAAAAATCATAGAAAATGATTTTTTAAATTTGGAGTAAAGGAACTTTTTGGACGCCCGGTATTTATTTGTTTCATAGATATGATGACCGGAACAATATAAATGCTGAATAGCGTAGTGTAAATTCTTTTAATCCAAGCATTTAAGCACTTATTCTTATACTTATTCAGAAAAAGTGGGTGTATTATTATTTTTTAAGAAACAACTTTGAAAGATTTTGTTTCAAGAAAACCTCTCAAAAAATTTGAAACTTTATTTTTTTTCTTAAATCAAATCAATACTTCTTTCAGTAATTTTGTATAACTTTTGAATATGCTTTCGACTTGTTTACCACCAAAATTTCTTTGATAAGAATTTGTCTCTTGGGGAAACGCACTTATATTTTATTTATAAATGAAACTCCATACGAATAACAAAGGTTTGTTTTTTATACATTTATAAGGGTTTTCAAATAAAAATATTATAACCATGATTAATGTTATGAGTGGTTCTTTTTTCTGGTTTCCTTTCTTTTAGAATGTCAGAATGAAAAAAAAAAAAAAACTACAAGAAAAACTTTTCTAGTGAAGCCAAGTAATATTCACCTTTAATTCAGTTCATCTGAAGCGGCAGGGGCAGTGGAGAATATGCTAATGGTATATTGCTAATTTCCAGTATCCTTGCCGCTTGGAATAAAATATTTCATCAGTAAAGCAAAGATTGATAATACATGTTTGAAAATATATCTTTTAACAAGAACATTCACAACTTTTGAAGGAAAATTACTAAGAAGAAAAATTTAGAGATACAATTCGGTTATTTTGATAAAATTATTTTATTTTTCCTATGCAATAAACATTCCTTTAAAAATGGGTTTTTAAAGTCAGTCTTAAAACCTTGAATCATATCGTAATCCAGAATTTTCGTCATGAATGTTCTCTGAATAGATTGTCCCAGTATTTGAAGGTTCAGAGATTTGAAAACAGCGATTTTCATTTGGCTTGAATGAAGTAGGAAGATAGTTTTAAAGATATTCAAAACAGAAAATAGCAAAGGGTTCAATTCACATTTTTATTTTGAAGTATGAGGTATCTTGTCCTATCATTAATACGAAAAGAAAAAAAAAGATTGGCTAGTTAGTACACAATTTAAAACCAAAAAAATCATCAATAAAAGAAAGAGAAGAATGAACCATGTATATAAATATATTTATGGAGTTTTATTTCCATTTTAAAGAAACATTGTATTCCGGTATAAATGGAATGTCTTTTTAACACTTTTATTGCTTTGCAGTTCAGAATTATTGAAGTCTCAGTAATTAAAAAACAATTTAGCTCATTCTTTGCATTATATGAATTTTTTCCCCTTATTTAGGATTTATTATAACAATTTTTTTTGTTTTATTCACTAAGAGAAAAGATTATTTTTTAAATATTGAATCCTTTTCTTAGTAATAGTATTTCTTAGTTTTGAAGAAATCACATTCAAAGAAGTTAACTTTAAATGTTATAGAAGAATGTTATGATTGAAGTGATTCAAATGTGAGTTCATATACGTTTAATTTTATTTAGTTAAACAAAATGAAGATTTCTTAATGACACTTGTTCTTTGACTGCTTATGTTATATTAATAATAATGGATTCTATTGTGATTAAAATGTTGCATACTTTTATTTATTATTAAGAATATATAATAGTATTTATTTAGAAACGTTGATTATATTTTAATCATGCTTATGCTTGGAGTTTTAATCCGTTTACAGATTGTTTGTAATGGAAAATCTTGAGGCTTTTTGTATTATAAAACACGAATATTTTAGGTTAGCGGTTTCTAATCTTATATGCACAAACGTTTTAATCTTCGGTTTCAGACAATACAATTAATAACCGTTACATTTAGGCATATTTTTTTAAAGAACATATCGACTTTTCCCTTCTTTTTAAATCTTGTTTGACACTACTTTTTTATTAGTCGCAATGTGTTTCTAGTCTTATGCTTTTGAGATTATCTTAAAAGTCGTATCTGAAATTCAAAATATGACATTTTAAACTGATCTTCGAGTATCTAATAATTGTTTGTTGTCTTAAAATAGCTTTAAGAAAATCTCACTAAAAATACAATAACTTTTTTATTTTCAGATTATGTAAGGCATTAATTTATTCTAAACGGTTGCATTTCATCAGATAATGCTACAAATAATTGCAAATAATATTGAAATTTGGCTGATTAGAACAGAATACTTATGCTCAAAACGAATATAAGAAAAGAAGATGGAATAAGAAGAATTCCCTATCACAAAAAAATAACATATTATATAAAAGAAAAAAAAAGTGTTATAACTTTAACCGCAGTAGCACTTTGAAATATAAAAGAAAAACGATGATGACAAAAGGAGGTAATCTCCCAAAAGTCTGAGTTTTTGTATCATTAAAAAATTTATGCTTCCGTATATTTTTTTAAATTTTATTTTAACCTTATAAATAATATGAGAAAATAAATCTAGTCCAATTTATTGTTTTTTAAACTTTACATCGAAGGGACCTTAGCTTTTTAGAATAAATGACTTCATCAATAACGAAAGTTATATGCCACAAGGATTGGTCTGAATTTCCTTTTATTTTAAAAACAGTATTAGGAAGAAATTACTTTTTTATGTCAATATCAATCAACACAAAAATTTGCAACTACAAGGACATTTTAAATAGTGGAATTTATAACTCGACATTTGTTTTTTAACATCATTAAATTATTTATTATTATTATTATCTTCTTTGCTATAATTTCACCACTATTTTTAATACGAAGCTCTTTTATGAGTGTTTTTGCTAGCTGAAAGTATTTTTTGATAGCTTTTAACTAAAGATGAGAAGTTTCCGGTATGGTGATTGGTTATCACCATTTTACTTTACACAGAAAAAGTCGTGAGTCGGCTACCTTTTATCGATGACGGGACTTACTTCCCAAGAGAAGCATTATGTTGCGACCGTTGATGACCCTTAGGACTCAACCACGATTCCCACAAGTTTTAATGTCGCGACAGTTCCAGTCATTCAAATTTTTGCGTGTGCCTTCTGGAGGGGTGAAGTAGCTGGTTATCGGTAATACCTACATATTTCTATAAATATAAAGCATCAAAGTAAAAATATCAAACTAGAATACATTTTATGCTTTGATTTTGAATTCGCTCCAAACTAAATATGACATTCAAGCATTTCTTTTAAAAAAATCATGTTATATCATAATTATCTTTTATTTTAACGTTAGTTTGACATTACTTTTTTATGTATTTCCTATGCATTAGAAATATTGTGCTAATTCATAGAATGTCAGTAATTTATTTTAAAATCTGTAACTCAAAAATAAATTACAATAAAATATAGAATTTTATATTTTTATTCAGATGTTTAAAATAATATATTGCTTCACAATAAATGTAAGAAATTCCTGCCAGAAAAAAATATTCCTTGATTTTCCGATGCAGAAATTAATTGCCCCTCAGGGGCACATCTTCAGATATGAAGGACTTCACAGCCCCGAAGTGCCCTAGTGTCAGACATACTTTCAGTTTACACTTTTCTCAGTCTACTGCTTTCCATTGTTTTCTTCGTATTGTCAACATCAAGCGAGGAAGGTTTTCGTGAGAAGCTGTCACCGCTCTGTTTGTCTCGGGTTTTCATAGAAAGCCAAAAAACCCTGGTGATGACTATGCGTGGTGACCTATTAGACTGATGGTGAACTCTGGTTATTGTTGCTGTTGTGTACAGCAGACCTCCCGCCCCCACTGAACGTAGCAGTATCGACAAGGAGTGAACTGTGGTTAGCAATAAGCTGGTAGCTAGCAACTGGAGTTGTTAATATGATTGGGGTCAAGGGAAAGGGCCATTTCTTGGGCTTTGCGATAAGTTTGGCAAATGACTCAGAGTGTATAGGCTAGCACTATTGGTAAGCATTGAGGCTGGGGATACCTGGATCAGGGGACTGCCATCCGTCTTTGAACTCCATGTTAGAATGTGCCGTCGGGTTTGAAAAACATTTGAAATGGTATTCGCCGTAAATGCTAATAAAAAATTACTGTTTGAAAAAAAAACCTTTCGATTATTATGATACATTTTATGAAAAAAAGACAATCTTATAATAAATCATTTCATTTTGTATCGCAATTCATAGTCAAAAAATGTCTTTTCATGGCAACTTTGAGAAGTCGCATCAGTTCGGAAGCTTTGTCCCACTGACCTGCTAATTTGAATTCCAGTGACCTGCTAATTTGAGCGATACGTCTAGCCCTGGCAGAGAGGTAGCGCTTTCTTTTCGAGATAAGGGAGATCCGAATTCGAGTCCCGGTTCGGGCATGGTTGTTTTTCTGTGTTCTACCTGTGAGGTGTGTGAATGTCCCCCCCTGTAAAAACGGGCTGTGCAAGCGAGTGTATGTATGCGTGTACATCCTAATGTGAGCTAGAAGTTAGATTTCTGCCCTCGGATGCTCAGGAGTCCATACCATAAGCTTCTGAACCCCTCTTTCCGTTGTCATCATCAGATGTAACTGGAAGTTAAAATGAAAAATCTTGCATCCACACACTTTCTGTCACAGCTCATTATACTTTAAACTCCTCAAAAGCGAGAGATCAGGTGAAGAAAATAACAAGGATTTAAAAATCAAGGAAGGGCCAGTCTACGTCGCATCACAATATGGCGGCATGAATTCACCTTGATGCTAAACATCAAATAAAAACATTTTATTTGCTGAAACTAACGGAGTGTATTAAAGCAGAATATATACGCTTAGCTGTCAGGTCTTATATGTAAATTAAATTTTAACATGAAACCATTTTAAAAAATTTGATCAATAATATATTTAAAATGTCAAAAAGTATTAATCTACCGATATTGTGGTTTTTTTTTCTGTTTTTATTATTACTTATAATCATAAAATCCAATGTCCTTTGCCTATATTTTTGATACAATTAATTCAACGAAGTGGTAAGGACTTTTATTTCAAATTTCTTTTTATTTTAAAAAGAGAAATCTAATGAAAACAGATTTACTACAACAGTTTCATGCCCTAAAGAAAAGGTGGAAGTGCTGCCCTAAAGATGATAAAATATTTCTTTAGGTTGGCACTTCCAGCTGATTAGAATACATAACTTCCACTTTAAGGCAAACAGAGTCACGGGAAGACAGATATGATTGGAGCAAGGAAAAGTATCTTAATATACAAGAGCTCCAAAGAAGTATCTTCAAAGTATAAGAACTCCACAGAAGTATACCCATCATAGGATTTCTGAATACTTCTATTTTTTCTATGTCTTACAATTTTGTTCTATTCTTTATTAGTAATTGTATTAAAACTGTTTTACGTTCTTTAGTCTAACTTACGGATTTTTATGCATAAAATGAAGATTTAGTTATAATAAAACCTAATACACACTTCAATTATTCTAATACGTGTGGTCCTAAATAATAATTGTTTGTAGAAATTTGTGTTAAAAGTGTAT
>JAOUZG010014513.1:0-12612 GCA_026289955.1 Argiope argentata | reverse complement strand
CAATGTGCTCATACAAAAGTACAGTTCACTAAATCATTGAAAAATATGCTTCAAAATATTCAAAAAACATAAAGATAAAAAAAAGAAGAAAAACATTAAATGGAATTAAAAAAGAGGTCACTGAAAAACTAATTTTTAAATTTTAAAAAGTTCAAATTCCTTTTTGACTAGTGATGTGATTTGAAGCTATTAAAGAAAATGCTGGAAGCTTCCTAATTTTTTTACTAGAATTTTAATTTAATTTTTGAAATACCATTTCTTAATATTGCTATCTATGAAATAGCTAACTGCCGGCCAAATTTGGAAGCTCTGTAAGTCCAATAATCTATCTCGAAAGACAAAATTTATCGATATCATGCAGTAAATATAATTTTAATATATTACCCTCTTCACATACAATGACGTCTCTGACACGCACATCAAATTATTGAATTTTTAATTTTAAATCTGCAATTAAGTGAAATGCAGTAATTTAAAATGTAAGAATCATTTAGAAACTTTTCAATATCTTAATGCTCTTTACATTATTATAGGAATTAAAATAACAATAAATGCTCAAAACAGGATGTATCGTCTAATTGGGAAGTGAAATAATGTCAATTCGTATGTCAGGGGGTTAAAAGTATGAATAATTTTATCTCATATGTTTTAAGAAAGGAAATTTCTTCGGCTTTGATTGGAGAAGGAAAATGGTTTATCATTTGATCATTTGTCAAATGATCATTTTAACGATATTATAGAAAAACAATATTTAAAAATTTATTAAAATGAAGCAGGAATATCATAAGATTTAGAATTAAAAGATGTTTATAAATACACTTTTATTTTAAAGATGAATTCACATCTTTTTAATAAAGAAATATATTCTGAAGTTATTGCAGAAAAACATCTAAATTTTTTTGCTATTTTTAAATAATAAAAATTCAAAAACACCTTTACCAAACAATACACTTTCCCACATTCCAAGGCATATTTATTCCCCTCTGCAGACACATACACCTTCTATTTTAATATTTTATATTCTAGTAAAAAATTTATGCTTATATTATACGGAAAGTCCTTGCAGATAAATATTATTTCGAATCGCAATGACATAAAAACATTTTTTGTTAATTCAAATTTTGCATTAAAATAATTTTATTATTTCAACGGTTGGAGATGCTTTCTTTCAAATAAAAAGTAATCACACAATAATAAAATAAGGTATCCGACTACGTTGAAAACACTGGTTTTCGACCACATCGGCGAAATTTTTTTTATCGTCATTTTTTGTACTACGGACTTTTTTCTTTCTAAAACTGTTTATCGTTTGTTCCTAAGTGAATTAGAAAAAAAGTTATAGCGATTTTAAAATACCTAACCGAAACAAAACAAAACCGGAAACGGCATTCCAAAACCGGAAGTTGAATTCCGAAACCGAAAGTGTCCTTCAATTTGCTAAATTTTTATATTTTCTCTTGGTTTTACTTTATAAAATAGTTTTATTTTATGTTGCTAGCGGCAAGCCACACCGTTTTTAACACATACTTTCCTTATTTCTTTGCGAAAAATTGGCAACAACTGTGTTCGTTTGCTGTTTTGTTTACGACCTCGTGCTTGCTTCGCTAATTTTGTTTTACTTCCTTTAAAAGAGAAAATTTTGATTTTTCTTTAAAATTTTTGCAGTTTTTGACGTGAAGTTTTATTTATAATGGGTCATCTGAGAAATTATCGCTCAAAGAAGCGAAAATTTTCCGGAAATCAGCACAATTCTGGACATTCTAAAAAAGGTACTGAAAGTGAAATTCCAGCCAATTCAACTGATGTTACTACTGCAAGTTCTTCAAAACTTAGTGGTAATAACTATTTGCATATGAAAAGTTCTTCAAATCCTGATGAACTATGTGGAAATCGAATAATGGACATTGAGATTTTAGTGTCAGTGTTAACTACATTATGTTGTCCCATGTGTTTGAAAAAGGAACTCTGCTTAGAAGAAGATTCTCGTTTTGGTTTGTGCTCAAATTTTTTATTAAAATGCCAGAATTGCACATCTCATAAAGGATTTGCTTCATCAAAAAACAGAAACAATGCTAATGATATGAACACTTTACTTGTGTATGGTTTAAGGCTAATTGGAAAAGGGTATACTGCAGGTAAAAAATTGATCTCCATGTTAGATATGCCTTTTCTTTCTAAAGCAACTTTCAGAAGTCAAGAGTTAAAACTTCTGAAAGCTGCATCTAAAGTTGCTGAGAAAAGTATGAAAGATGCAGCTGAACAAATACAAATTTCAAAATGTTCACAGTTTAACATCGTAGATTGTGGAGTATCTGTGGATGGCACTTGGCAAAAGAGGGGTTTTTCCTCCTTGAATGGCCTTGTAAGCTGCATATCAATAGACACTGGCAAAGTATTGGATATTGAAGCTATATCACAATTTTGCAGAATCTGCAAAACTTTCTCAGGAAAGCAAAAAGCTTCAAATAAACCCCATGTATGCAAAAATCATGATGGCTCAGCTGCACGCATGGAGACAATTGGAGCCTATCGTATTTTTGAGCGTTCAGAAAATAACCGGAACTTGCATTATACCGAGTACTATGGAGATGGGGATTCTAAGGCATATGATGCAGTAAAGGATATTTATGGGAAGGACTCTATAATTAAATTGGAATGCATTGGTCATATACAGAAAAGAGTTGGAACTCGCCTTAGAAAATTGAAAAAGTGCACCAAAGGAATTGGGAGAAAAGGGAAATTAACTGATCGCTTCATTGACAAATTGCAAAATTACTATGGAATTGCTATTCGTAGTAATAAAGGCAATTTGCTAGCTATGCAAAGTTCTGTTATTGCAGCATTTTATCATTGCTGCTCAAGCAAAAAATATCCGATGCATGGGCAATGTCCGAAAGGTGTCGACAGTTGGTGCAAATATCAGCGAGAAAAGGCAAGCAAAAGAACATTCCAGGATAAGTCAGCAGGACTTCCACAACACATAATAAACAAAGTAAAACCTGTTTACATGAAATTATGTGAACAGGCATTACTGCGTAAATGTTTACACGGAAAGACACAAAATGCCAACGAGAGTTTTAATGGAATGTTATGGAACTTTGTTCCAAAAGAGCAGTTTGTTGAATTACAAACATTGCAGCTAGGGTCTTTTATCACTGTACTTCAATTTAATGATGGAATGAGAGGTTTGCTGGAAGTTCTGAATAGTTTAAAATTGAATGTAGGACATTACATGCTAAGTGGAATGTCATTACTTGAAAATCAGCGAATAAATGATGCTGAAAGACATTCACTAGCAAAGGCAAAAACTCAAAGAAAAAAACTTTCTGCTCTCAGAAAGAAAAAAGGCCTACTTATTGTGGAAAAAGAAGGCCTGAACTATCATCCAGGCGAATTTTAAATGATTTTAATAAAGGAAACAATGTTTTTCAACTAAAATTTACCTTTAACTTCAATTATCTCAAAACTTGAATTTTCATAAAAATGCTCCACCGTTAACATGATATCTCAAAAACTAATAGAGGTATCTACATAAAACTTTCAGCATATGTTTTAAATGATTTGGGTAATGAGATGAACCAAAAGTTTTATTATTGATGATATACTTTTTCATTTATGGGTCTTTTTATCAAAAATATGTTGTGAATTTATGGGAAAAATGCATATATATGTATATTTTTACCAATAACTTCTTTGCATCTCAATATTTTTCTTAGATTGTGGTTCATTTCATTCATCACTATATTCTATAAGTTGTGTTTAAAGGAAATTAAGATTGTTGCATTACAATTTTGGGTAGAGTGTTAGCCGTTTTGGTTAAATTTCCTTAAATTTCACTTAAAATTTTCCAATTTCTCAAAATATAATATATTTTCAAATTTTTTTTTGTATTTATAGTGTTTATAACTTATAATACATCTGAAAACCATAAATAATTTTTTAAAAAGCCACTTTTTCAAAAAATTTCCTTCGAACGTAGTCGGCTACCTTAATAAAGAGTAATGAATAGATATATTTATATTTTGATAATTTGTTTATTAAATAATAACTTTTAGCAAAAGCTTAAAATAATTAATAAATGTATTTTAATAATAATAAAGCATTTATTTACATCAAATTCTATTTAAAATTAAAAAATATATATATCAGATAAATTTCCGAAATTTCGAAAGAAACGAGTAAAAAAAAGAAATGAGTAAAGTTTCCGAAAGAGTAAAAGAAACAGAACAGTTTGATGACTCAAAGTTTTAGCGGTATAAATTTAAAAAAAAAATCTCTTTGTAGGAAAAGAAAAAGTTTAGTATAATTCGCTACAAATATGCTTATTATATAATATATATCTTACATATTGTACAAATATGTTATACATGACTGCTACTGCACACTACTAGTGCCGTTTACAGGCACCAATTGGAATTTGGCTTGATCTTCCAGTGTGTTCTCTGGCTAACGGTACCCTTTAGTTGCAAACACAACACAGGGGGCTATATAGACGAATATATATCCTTCGATTCCAGGTTGGCATCTTGCACTTGATTGTTGTTCTGGTCATGTGATTAACTGACGTATTTTCCCTTTGCTACGTTATTTTCAATCTTCTTTTTTGAAATATTTTGAATGTGCTTTCAGTTATTTTTAATCATAACAGAAATGTGAATGTACATAATTAATAAAAATATGTGTCCTTATTGTGTGTTCCTTTTTATATTTTATTAATGCATGAATGCAATGTTATCATATATCTTTAACTGCAGTTACGAGTATAATGTGCTTTTAAAAACTAGTATCTTTCAACCATTTAAAAATGTAAATTTTTAAGAATTAATATTTAATATGGATGTTAGAGTTGCAAGTCGCAAACAATTTAAATATTTTGAAGGCATATTTTCAATACGTCAGTGAATCACATGACCAGAACAGCCAATCAAGTTCAAGGTGACCAAACTAAAATCGAAGGATCAATTAGACGGATATTTTTCTCTGTGCGAAGACTAGATAACTGTATACTTTCCAACTCTAAAACTTTTCGCAGTTTAATTACATTAATGGGTGATTGGAATTGTTCTACTTGAGTCGGAAGGCGAGAATTTTTTTTGTGCGTTTGAAAGTGTTTTTTGTGCTGATTTTTTTGAAACAAAAAGTATTTGTTCTTATTTTTTTGTTTATTTGAAGTTCCTTTTTCAACTGGTAGTAGACATAGGACATTAAAATCAGGTGAAAGCTGTCCATTTTCTCCTCGACTGTTTTTGAAAATTGGTAAAGCTGAGCCATTCAAAGATTATTGTCGTGGAAGAAGATGCTAGTTTCTATCCTGTGAGCACGATGCAATCCTTAATGTCAGAAAAATTCTTTAAGTGTGGTAAATCTACAAAAGAACTGGTATTACGTCTTGGGCTGAGTGAATATGAAGAAATTAACATTGTGATGACAAATGCAGACACTAAATCGAGAATTCCCCAAATGAACCCGTTTACGCTACAAAGCTTTATAAAAGAGGAAATAAATCGGCATGCAAATATATTAAACATGAAATTCATCCGCAAAGGGAAAATCATGTTTACAATACAGGATCCTGTTTGTGCAGCACAGCTACTTAGCTTAGATATATTAATAAACATTCCAATTACGACCGACATCATATGGGAAAATATAACCTCTCGCTTTCTCCTATTTGATATCCCCACAAAAGTCTCACTGCTGGAAACTGCAGAGGAATTAAAAAATAATGCTGAAATAGAAATTGTGGAAATGAGGCAATTCCTAAAACAAAATGATTTTCGGGAAACATCACTCGTCCTTATCACGAAACTCGGAACACGCTTGCCGATGGACATTAAGATTTGGTTCACAAATCAAAAAGTGCAACTTTTCATTGACAATCCGCGACAATGTACAAATTGCTGCAGTTTCATGCACCTTTCAAGGGTATGTGAGAATCAAAAGATTTGTCATCTGTGTGGCGACACTCACGCAGACGTCTGTCAATCACAGCAAAAATGCGTAAACTGTAAAGGCGAGCATTCAGCCACATCGAGAGGAAGTTCATTTTTTATTAAAGAAAAGGAAATCTTAGAGCTAAAATGTAAAAATCATATTACAACAACTGAAGATAGACGAATCTATATACAGTCAACAAAATCTAGCTACATTATCGCGTAACGTCACCGTAATGAGTAACCTTGGATACGAAAATCTTTCTCCATCAAAAAGAACAAAGCTTTAGAGAAGATTTGCAAAGTACCTGTAACTCCTATGCGATTGGATACAGGTGCTTTTGGCTAGTTCTTGGTTTCTTTTTCTTCTTCATTTTTTGTGTGTTTCTTTTTCCTTTTTCTTTTGTGTGTCTTTTCCCCTTTTTTACACCTTTTCCAGTGTTTTTTGCTATTGTAGTTGGTTTTCTCCATTTCAATGTCTTTTGTTCAATTTGCCACTTGTACTAGTTCGAATACCTTTTGATTTTTGTCCTTTATATCCTAAAATGGGCGCTGTTTCTTTTTTTCTTTTTAACTGTCTTTGTAAATGAACTTTCTAAAACTGAATTGTAGAGGAATTAAGAGCAAAAAACTGTGGCCTTCAATTCCTCCTTTTTCTACCTCTTCCTTTTGGGATTTTCAAGAGACTTTCCTTTTCGAAACTGTCATTTTTTCCCATCCGAACAAAAAAAAATTCCGAATACACAGAAAAAAATAGACCGGGTGGTGGTCTGCTAATTGGTATTCCTGATAACATGACCGGAAGAATTATTCCAAGAAACATTACAGAAGATTTTAAACTAGAACTTTTTTTAGCCGAAGTACAGTTCCAGAATACCAAATATAACATTATTAATTTATATGCTCCCCAAGGTTTTGATATTAATCAAGGAAAATATTTCTTTCATCCTTGAACTCTACCTACTTTCATCTTCGGCGATTTTAATTTGCACCACACTCTTTGGGGAGCAACCCGTTCATCGATTCTGAGTAACGATTTTGTTGATTGGCTAACTTATTCACATTTCACGATTCTCAATACAACTATTCCCACGCACAGTTCTTTAAGGACACAAACTATCTTAGATCTTACCCTCTGTTCATCTGATATTCATAATCAAACTTTTTGCTATGTAATGGAGACAAGATATTCCTTCTGCAACACAGAACATTCCAGATTCGTTGGAGGCATTCCATTTCTAGAAACATAGCTCTGAACAAAGGGCTATCTTAAGGCAGTGTTCCTTCACCAATTCTTTTTGTTATCTTTATGCATGATTTTCATGAAACCATAGAAGAAGGGGTTGAATGTACAGTGGTGCAATTATTGGAAATTAGAAATTACTCCAAAAAAAGTGCAATAACTGAATTGTCGAAGAAAAAAATTACAAATTATCCACGCATCTTTTATGCGGAACACCCTTTAAACTGGAATGAAACGATTACATTTCTTGGTATTTATTTTTCTGAAAAGAGTCTTAAAAAATCACAGAAATCATGCTCTTAAAAAGATAAATGGTCACAAAATATTCGCATCAAAATAATATGGCCCCAGAACTAAAGATATTATCAATATCACAAAAATAGTATTTTCAGCATGTTTTTCTACAGCTGCACCATAATCAACAGATTAAAGCATGCAACTCTATTCAAACTATAGCTCTGAGAATTGGATAAAATAGACCCCGAATGTTGTACTTCTGAAATTTGCTTCTCAGGAAATTCTTTCAGAAGAAATCAAGCGACTAGCTTCCCTGTTTTTTGTTAAGCAAATAGCTAACGGTGTACATTCGCCACTTCTAACAGAACACTCCCAAAATGATCGGGAAATTAAATTAAATACCGAAGACAAAAAAAATACTTCCCTTATTAAGACCCTTAATGCCTCTACCAACTAATTTATCACCTTGCCAGAAAACCCCATAACTAGCTCAAATAACTCACATTTTTCTCACGGATTTTAAATTCCAAAATAAAAATCTACCTTTGATTGAAATTAATAGTTACTTTAATGAATGTATTCGGAATTGCTTTCCTGATCATTTTATTATTGCTACTGATGCATCCAAGACTCTCCAGCACATTTCAATTGCTGGTTTTTCTTCTAAACAAAAATTCATGTTTTGAGTCCATCCTGTGAATTCCATTTTTACTGCTGAAAGTTTAGTCATTGGCGAAGCATTAGATGTTGTTGTTATTCCTGGAAAAGATTGTTTGATTCTTACAGATAGCTTCTTTGCTCTCATATCCAGAAGCGGCGATAGCGGGGGGGCTATGGGGGCAATGCCCCCTGCCGATAGCCTCTTGCCTCCCCCGACGAAATACTTAGAGTTTCGTCGACAAAAGTATTCATCATTTCAGGATGGTTGTAGAGAATTGCGCATTATCGAATACGATTATTTAAAAACCTCCTTGAAATTAATATAGTGTAAAGCAATCGAAATATCCAAGTAATGGTTAAATTTTTTAGACTATATTTGGCTAAATATTCGATAGGGTGGTAGATCAATAATGTGTCGTATTTTTATAGACAATTTTTGATAGACCTAAAAATTGAAAATAATGGATGTCGAAGACATATGTTAAGCAGATTTTCAGACATCTGATTCAGTCGTTCATTCAACTTATAATTTGTACTACTTTTGACAGTATAACCGTTTAAAGTGATAAGCTAATTTATTCAAATTTTTGATCTATTCGACTATAAACTCAATGCGACGAATGTCGAAATCTGCAGCTTTCCATTTGATTAAAAGTTGTTCATTTGACTTGTAATTTGCACTTGTTTTGGCAATATATCGGACAGGTGAATGAGATATCACATAAAACATTTTTTTTAATAAATGTATAATGAAAGGATGGATCAGTATCTGAATTAAAAAAAAGAATCTACATAATACTTGATTTTCTTTAATTAAATGTAAAATTAACTGTTTTGAGTTATTTTGAAGCCAAGTGAGGGATATTGTGCTTGACCCCCTGTCGGATTTGTCTTGCCTCCCCGTCGGCAAATTCATGCCGACGCCTTTGCTCATATCGTTAAAGAACATTTCGCTTCAGTCGCTAAAAATTATCCAACGTATAGCATCCAAAGTTGAAACTTTAATCAAGTTAAATCAAAAAATTTCCTTCTTATGGGTACCTGGTCATTCGAATATAACCTGGAACGAGCTTGCCAGAAATACACCATTGATTGAATGGATCTCTCCTGAAGACATTATTTCAAGCCTCAAGAAAGAGACACATCAGATCACAATCAATAATTATAGAAACAGTAAATACTTCATTTCTTTAGGTGACATTCCAAGCATTGAGGCACTGTCTACCTGGTCCAAAAATCGGAGGGAAGATGTCGTCTTGGCCAGACTAATCAGCAAAACAATTATAACACCAGGACTATTAAATCGTTTAAAACTTCATAACGATCCTCTTTGTCATGAATGTAATAGCATAAATGATATTGAACACATAATTCTCTCGTTCAAAAGGTATTCATATTATAGAGACAAATTGTGGACTTTTCTCCTATTAGATAAACAAGATTTTCCCTTCCAAAATGTTCTGGGTAAAATAACTGCAAACAAGACCAATCTTCAAGTTTCTCTTCAAGCGTTGAAGCATTTCAACATCTACTAATTTTTTTTTTACCATATTAATTCTCTCTAATTTTTTGTGCCTATTCTTTCCATTGGAACTTCTGGAATCCAGGTAGCACATCTTGTTGTCCAGTATTGTTCAATATCATGCCATATTATATGATATTAAACAATATTCCACAATATTAAACAATATTGCGAATATTGACCAATATAACACAATATTGTACAATATTTTTCTGCTACGAGGGAAATGTTCTAAATCTCATCAGCGGACTCACTGCAGCTTCAATCAACTGACTGAAGTGACTTCCTTAACTGTTAACTGACTGAAACTTCAATTTGTTTTGTGTGTGCGCGCTGTCTTGTATATCCTGCTCAAGCTAAGGATTAATTCAGGAGCATAAGCCGGATTACAGACTTCCTTCCTTCCCTAAATATATATTTTGTTCTAAGTATTTGAAACAGGGGATAACAGCCTTTGTTGCTATAAACCCCAACACCTTACTTCTTTCAAATTCAAATTACATTAATCTAACAGAAAGTTGCCTGAAAAAATAATTTAAAAAAAATCAAATTTTAATCTATGAATGGCCAACAAAAAGGTAAATCATCCCATCTTGCTTTTATTTTATGTAGTCTTGTATTAATTTAATCATTTTATAGCACTTGTCCAGGACGACAAAATTTTCTTTAAATCTTTGATAGTAAGTCAGTAAAAATCATTGCACCAATCTACAAATCATTATACAGCTGTAACAAAGTTATTACTGCATTCTCTCACCTTGTGATAAAATGATTTTTATAAAAACCTTATAAGGCATTGTAGTCCAGTTTAATTGTCATAAAGTGGTTTGATATGAAGGCATAAAATTACTTTTAAGATATAATTGTAATTTTATGGCTTGTTTTTCAGTTAATTGTTTTAGACAGACTTTTTGCTACTGATTGTGTTACCAAATGGGTAAGGTAGAAATATCAATTTTTCTAGTCTTAATAAAAAGTTCAATCATGCCGAAATAATAAAATCTAAGAGGAAAAATGTAAGTAAAAGATATAAAAAAAATTATATAATAAGTTCAAATATTGTGATAGTTAGGTCAGAAGAGAATTTTTCAAAAAAATCTGTAAATTTAGAGTCATACAGTTTTTTTTAAAATGTCAGTAGATTTTTTAAAAATTCTTCCTTATATAATACACAAAAGGAGATGTAGGGTTAAATTTTTAAATTAATATTTGCGTTAACTTTTGAAATATCATTTTTATTGAAAAAATTGAATTGTTTAAAAATGTATTTGAGTATTTTACTATTTGTAAGAAAATGTTTAGAGGAGGAAAAAATCCAGTTTAAAAATTTTACTTATTTTTTTTGTTAGCATTGTGATGATCATTTGCAAACAATGAGGCTAAAAATGGAATTATTTTTATGTTAATTATTTAACATGAATGCATTTTTAGAGGACTTAGATGATTCAAAAACTATTATGAGTGTATTTAATGCTTTTTTGATTATCAGTCAATGAAAATAAAAAAACTCTATATCAAGTTTCATTATTTTTATAATAAAGATTCTCCACTTCAAGGTAGATTTCAATGCATCTTAAAATTCGTTATTTTGAAATTTCTTGAGATTCATCTTCGTGCAATCCTTGCAAAACTAATTTCTACCGGAAACAGTAAATGTGCAAGTTGATATATTATTTTTATGTATATTGTAATTTGGACTGCACTTGAAAGTCTGCACTTGAATGTTTTTATTGGGATAGCTGATTTAAATCAATATTTATCAGTTATATATGAATAGCATTCATTATTCTCTATTTTGTAAGTTGTAATTTTTCAATTGTTATTTCTTTCTGTTTTCTTCATTTCTATTCTGATGTAAAATAAACCAGTATTTTTATTTTCTGATTTTGTTCCAAAAAGCTTTCAGATATTGTTTGATTAAAGATATCTTTCCTTTGGGATTATGTTATTATTCCAGCTCATTGTATTTTCATTTTGGGATAATCTTGTGTTACCTAAACAAATGTATTTTTCATCATCTTGTATGCTTTTTTTCGAGAATTGACATAACTTTCTTCTGTGTTTTAAACATTTTTCACATGAAATCTTGTTTGTTAAATTATAGTACAATATTCTTTTATAGGAAAATTAATTTCATTATATCTATCATAATTGCCATCATGTATTCCTGGATTGAATAAATCATTTTATAATTGCTAGTTTTAAAATAGTTTTCCCATTGAAATTAGTTTATATTTGAAATCATCTACATCTAGGTAGCAGCATTCAGAGCTTCAAGTAATGCATTGTATTTTTAAAAAAAATCAGTACTTCATGGAATCATTAATTAAATTTAGAAAGAAAAAATATATGTTTAAATTTTCCCCTTTGCTTTTTCGAGTAACAAAAGGACAATTTACTCAATATTCTTCTACTATAGATGAATTGGAATTGCTGAAATAATAGAGCATATGCCCCCCCCCCCAAAAAAAATCACAATTCCAATTTTAAAATTGAATTATAGCTAAAGTTTTATTATAAAGTCAATAATAATGGCATCCATACTCTGCAGATAATAGTATGACTAAGAACATGTTACATGTAAATTAACTTTTTGTAAAACTCTTCATTGTATTCATTGAGGTATAGAATTTAATGAGTGTAAAAGTGTTAATACATAAAGAGCAAATTATTGGTCCCTTTTGAGATTGAACTTCTTCCTAAAAATATTGGTTTTATTGCTTATTATCTCAAATTGTAAATAGATATAAAATTAAAAATAATGTATTTTTTATATTAATTCTCCAATAAATTGAATGAAGGCAAAAAGAAAAGAAAAAACACCATTTTTATAGAATATGTTACAGCTTCTAATTTAATGATTTTACTTAGTATATGTTTTAATACTTTTTTAATATTTATATCTCGCTTAATGAAGATTTAAATTGTTATATTCTGAAGTTGAAAGAAATTTCTATCAGAAAATCAATATTGAAAAGCCACTAACAATTCAAATAAATAATAAAGAGTGTAACTGA
>JAOUZG010014494.1:0-11682 GCA_026289955.1 Argiope argentata | reverse complement strand
TTGCTTATCTAAATATTTTATTGAACTAAATATTTTATTGAATTTTTATTACTTTCACCCCCCCCCCTTTTACATTTTGTACAATATCGCATCTAGGAGAAGCAGAATCAAGGGAAATTGGAACCCTTCTCTCTTTTTAGTTCAAATGCAGAATCATTTTCTGGGAAATTTAATTTTTTATATTTTCCCCTTTTTAGCAACAAAAATGACAAATTAAAAAAAAGAAAATAAAGTCCACTGCTGGGAATTAATTAAACTGCAATGTGCTCTCCTTAATATGGGGCCCAGCGCTCGTGTTCTATTTGCTCTATCCTGGTTCTCTATTGACCCCTTTAACATGTAAGTACCTTTCTTTGGAGGGTAATTAGAATTTTTGAACTCGGGGATGTAAATAGGTGTTTGAATATTTTCAAAAAAATTTTAAAACCCCGATTATTTTAAAAGGACGATAGATTTTTTTTAAATAAAAGATAATGAAACTCTGAATTTAATTAATTAATTTTAATTAATTAATTTAATACCATTTAATTTTTTACATTTTACTACCGACACTTTAAATAACAAGGTATTTTTTTCTTTTTTACAAAACAAGAATAAAATTTTCATTTAAAATATACACATCCTTTTGTGTATATCAGAATATTATTTATAAAATTAATACACTATAGATCAAAAAGTTCCTATTTATCTCATAAAATCTCTGAATATTAATAAGAAAATATGAATTAATAATTAATCTCCAGGCTTTTCCATGAAATTTCACCTCTAATTTTATATAACAATTTCGCGTTCATATTTTTTTCACGCTTCTGATACTTAAAACTAATTTACATAGAAAAATAATTAACCTTAAAGCTTGCGCACTTAACCTGTAAGCATTGTTCTTTTAGTCCTGAAATTTACATGAAGTAATTAACATTTATCACGAAAATAGCACAATAATAGCTGTAAAGATATATTTAGCAAAATTTACATTCTTGGATCGTCTCTAAAAACTTATATCACGCTTTATTTCCCAACTGTCTTAAAACATGGGGCTACATTAAAATTTTTGTCACGTAAATTAAAAGTTTGAAATCATTAAAACATCCTCCTATAAAAATATCTAGACTTAAAATATTACTTTAAGCAATGTATTTGATCGGTTAATGCTATAATCACGAAATTCTACTTTTTATAATTAGATAATATCTTTTTATTTCAAAATAGAATTTTTTTGTTGGATATAGCATATTCAAACTCATCAAAATAAATGAGTTTGAATGCATGAGAAATAATTCACTAATTCAAAAATTGACAAGCTGAAATTCTATCTTAATTTTGAAATGAAAATAGAAATGATGATACAATATAAACAAATGGTGCCATTTATCAAATAGCTGAATAATAATGATAATAATAATAACACATTTTCTGAAATTAAATTATAAAGAAATCAAAAAATGAATTTGCTTAAGTTAATTATTTAGTTCTATTTTGGTAGTAAAGTTGTGGAAATATGAGAACGCTGTTTTTTTAAATAAATAAACGAAAACAAATAAATACAAAAAATACAAACAACTAACTGCCTTTAAGAAATAAATACCATGTAAAAAAACCATAATGACGCTGAAAATATCTCTTACCGTTAAATAAGCAAACATTACTTCTCAAATTAGCAATTTTTACTGAGTAAGGAAAAGTGAATTTTTTAAAACCAGTAACAAAAATGGTGAATTTTCTTCCATATTTAGCAATTTGATACCTTAAATTTATTTCAAATGCAAACAACAACGCTACAATCCTTTCTGTCATTAGAAAAATTTATTTCCATACTTGTTTTGGAAAAAATTTGAAAGTTCAAATAGCATATGAAGCGAAAATATTTACTTTAATATATCAGAATTAATTTGAATACAATAAGCATTAAAAATTTATTTTAATTTTCCTACAATTCTTCATGAAGCTAGTATTAATGAATACATTTGGAATTTAAAAGAATTAAATTAATCAGTTCGAACCATTTTTTATGATATTCCACAGAAAGCAAAAAAAGAAAAGAAAATCTAGGGAGAGAAAATATTTTTAAAGAGTATGAAAAAAATCTCACACACACCCGCGCGTAAAAAAAGAAAACGAACAGAAAACTTTCACACGCATTATCTGCCATCTCCACTAATTTTTAAAATCATCTTCAGAAATTTAGAAACCACCTTTTCTGCTCTTCCGAAATCTCTCTTCATGCTCTGGCGCATTCGATCATGTGATCCGTGACGTCACATCACCATGGCAACAGTTGTAACACGCATGCTCTCAATCGTGACTCCATGGTGGATGACTACATTTGGCGAGTTATGGAGAATGAGGAATAGTTGAGCCTATCGATTTTTCAAAAGGTTTTTTGAAAACGGGATCACAGACAAGCTGTTCTGAATGGGTGAAAAATTGGATGATGTTACTGAGCCGCATCAAATTTTAAGGACGGGGAATAAAAAGGGGGAGGGACTGTTGAAGAATAATTCGAACTGAATGGTAACTTCGGAATGGATGGGAAAGAGGATAAAACGACATTGACTTCAAAATGATTGGTGTATTTTTCCTTTTTTTAAACTTTTTAACAGGAGCAAGTTTTTACTTTTTTTTAATTCCCCGTTTCACCAAAGTCGAGTTAAAAATAACTCGGATTAGAATCTCCGCTTTTGAAAGAAAAAAAATTGCACCCTTTTGTATTTCTTTTGAAGCAGAATCATGTTTGAAAAACCTCTTAATCACCAACATTCAGCTTGGCGATCTAAAGAAGCACTATCTATATATGCATATGAGGAAAAACATATTTTTAAAGCAATTTTGAGGCCTAAGAGAGCGAAGAGACTTCGAATTTTTAATATTTTCTTTTATTCCATCAAGGAAGGTATAATTTACTATTTTAACCCCCAAAGATTAAATTTTTTGAATTAAATAGACATTTCTAAATTCTACAGGAGGTAAGATGAATGTCTAAGTTTCCCTATTGTTAGGCTTCAACTGCTGTAGGGTAGGAAAAACCATTGGGGTTTCCCCGCATTGGTTCGACTTCTATTTACTCTTTAAATGTGAAACACATATTTCAAAACAGTTTCGTAGGTAATTATGATAGGGATTTTTGAACACGTGTCAATTTAGGATAGGGAAATGTAGGTATTTTTCAATACGAATTAGCTTAGTTGACAATTTTTTATTCTTTCCCTCAGAGAGTGGGAACAGCCGTTTTAAGCATTTTTATAGAGATTCTTTTCAATTAAATGAAATAAAAAAGATTGAACGGGATCAGGAAATAAGAAAACATTTTAGAATGAATTTAAAAAGGGATAAACTACGATAAAACTGTAGAAATTAATTAAAAATTTAAATTGTATTTTAAAATATCATTACATAAATATAAAGAAATATAAAGAAAGCATTTACAAAATACAGTTTTGTATAAAAGAAATAACGGTAATAAATTGAATAATTCTTTTTATTTTTATCTTCTGTATGTTAAAATATTAAGAAAAAGATTGAAATGAAATCTGCTATACATAATTTAATGTATTATGTCAGAACATATTTTCTTGAAGGGCAATGCAACACGTGCGTGTGCAAGTTAAATTATATTTTTATTCATTTTAATTGTTTCATTGAATGAGTCATTTTAATATTGCAAACGATCCACAAAATCTTGTCTCGCATTTATTGTTTAAAAAAAAGATCACAATTCCTATTTAGTTCCTTTCATATAATCACGTGCTCAAAATGACATTTTTCTAGGTTTTATTTGCTATAGTAATTAAATTATTTTTTTTTTTAATCAGAGCTTTTGTAGATGCAATGACAACACGTTGCTAAAACATGATTTTTAGAGATGCTTGTGCGGATAGTAAAATTTGTATTTTTCGCCTACGGAATTTTGTTGACTGAAAACCTCATCGCAAAAACAACATCATGTTCTGACTTTATAATAAACTTAAAATGACATCTTTCTAGGTTTTATTTGCTATAATTGTTAACTTATTATTTTTAAATTAGAGCTTCTGTAGATGCAATGGCAATACACTATTAAAAGCTGATTTTTTGAGATGCTCGTGCAGATAATAAAATTTCTATTTTCAGCCTACAAATTTTTGTTGACTCTAGAAATGATTAAAAAAAATTCAAAATCTATCTAAAAAGAAATCTAAATAAATAAGCCATTTGAAAAAAAAGGATTTTTTCACTTAAAATGCGTTTTGTTTGAAACTTTCAAACAAAATTTGATGGCACTATTGATAAAATTTAATGCTTTATTAAAAGGTGATGTTATATTTTGAAAATTCTGCTGCGTCACTGAAAACTCTGCTTGCAGAAGGAAGAGAGAATATTTAAAATATATGAGGCCTCAAATATACTTTCTGTGATGAACTTAAAATTTGAAAACTGAGATGCTAGTTAAGATGCCGTCTTTGTTACTGAAATCAATTCCTTCCAACTGTCATTTCTAAGCACATATCATATATGCGTACTTTATCTCAAATGATACTTTTTGCATCATTGAAAAATTAGTTAATGTGTCATTTGATGAAATATTTCGTTGGGCGATGTTCTTATATTGGAAAAATTCATATAATAAAGTCGCATGTTAACGACCACCGCGTATATCATTTACATCTAACAGTAGACTGTTTCACTTGATGAAGCGAGAAAAAAAAATCTTTTTATCTTAGAGTGCTTGCTAGCCTTATGACAAACTGGGTATATTATTAACATCTAATAGCCGAATGCCTTATAAAATGATACAAAATCAAATCTTTTTTTATCTTCCAGGAGTATCACCTAGGGTGGGGAAGGGTACCCCAAAATGAGAATGAAATCGTCCAGCATAGTGATTAGATATCACCATCGTGGAGGATTCACCAAAAGAGCTGAATTAAACTCATACAAAAGGAATCACGCAATTTCAAAATTATTGCCTTCTCCAGAAGTTGCTATGCAGCCTTAAACTGCAATCGAATCACTCTAGTTTTTCAATGGTTCGAACTATGCATTTGTTCACATTTCTTCAATATTTTTCATGTTTCTTTGAACCAAAAATCCAAATTACTCTTATCCAAAAAGAAACAAGGAATTTCAAAATTCTTTCCTTCTCCAGAAGTTGCTATGCAGCCTTAAACTGCAATCGAATAACTTTGCTTTTTCAATGATTTGAGTTATGCATTTGCTTACATTTTTTCAATATGTTTCATGTTTCTCAGAACCAAAAGAGCCGAATTACTCTTATCCGAAAAAAATCACGCAGTTTCAAAATAGTTGCCTTCTCCAGAAGTTTCAATGCATCCTTAAACTGCAATCGAATTACTCTACTTATTAGCTATGTAATTGCTCCGAGCTCTACATTTGGTTGCAGTTCTTCAATATTTTTCATGTTTCTCTGAACCAAAAGAGCCGAATTACTTATCCAAAAAGAATCAAGCAATTTCAATATTATTGCCTCAATATTATTGTTATGCAGCCTTAAACTGCAACCGAATAATTCTGCTTTTTAGTTATTTCAATGGTTCGATCTCTACATTTGCTTGCCTTTCTCTACACTTTTTATGTTTATCTGATCCAAAAGAGCTGAATTACCCTCATACGGATAGAATCATGCAATTTCAAAATCATAGCCTTCTCCAGAAATTGCTATGCGTATTAGTTATTTCAATGGTTCGAGCTCTGAATTTCCTTGAATTTCTTCAATATTTTGAATAAATGCAAACTAATGCAAATATTCTCTCTGAGCCAAAAGAGCCGATTACTCTTTTTCAAAAAGAGTCACGCAATTTCAAAATTATAGTCTTCTCCAGAAGTTAATATGCTTATTAGTTATTTCAATGGTTCGATCTCTGCATTTGCTTGCCTTTCTTTACACTTTTATGTTTATCTGAACCACGATCTGAATTACTCTGATCCGAAAAGAATCACGCAATTTCAAAATTATTACCTTCTCCATTTGCTGCTATGCAGCCTTAAACTTCAATCGAATCACTCTGATTTTTAGTTATTTCAATGGTTCGATTCTGCATTTGCTTGCCTTTCTTTACACTATTTATGTTTATCTGAACCAAGAGTTGAGTTACTTTGATCCGAAAAGAATCACGCAATCTCAAAATTATTGCCTTCTAAAGAAGTTGCTATGTTTATTAGTTATTTCAATGGTTAGAGCTCTGAATTTGCTTGCATTTCTTCAATATTTTGAAGAAATACAAGCAAATGCAAATATTCTCCCTGAACCAAAAGAGCCGATTACTCTTTTCCGAAAAGAGTCACGCAATTTCAAAATTATAGTCTTCTCCAGAAGTTGCTATGCTTATTAGTTATTTCAATGATTTGATGTCTGAATTTGCTTGCATTTCCTCAACATTTTGAAGAAATACAAAGGAAAATATTCTCTCTGAATTAAAAGAGTCGATTACTCTTTTCCGAAAAGAATCATGCAATAAAAAACTACTGCCTTCTAAAGAAGTTGCTATGCCTATTAGTTACTTCGATGGTTCGAGCTCTGCATTTGCTCGCACTTCTTCAATATTTTTCATGTTTCTCTGAACCAAAAGAGCCGATTACTCTTATCCGAAAAGAATCACGCAATTCCAGAATTGGGAATACTATTCATGTCCATTTGCTATGTCATTTCCTGGGTGGCGATTGACTTTCTTTACGAACACTTTTGTGATTACATTTCTGACTACAATATCCTGTCTTTCGTAATCTGGACCTCAGCATTGCACGATTCCTCATATTTATTTCCTGCATCAGATTCCAAACTTGGTTCGATTCTTTGTTGCTTTTCTAGTATTTTTCGGACTATTTGCTTGCTTTTTTTTGCTAGTGAATGTGGACCATCACTCTGTTCTTGGTTTGTTTCTAGTATTTCTCATATCTAGGAATTTTAAATAATTTTTTGTGCAGTTACAGAAATTTTCCTAATAATTTATCTATTTGTTGTTATCTGTTTTCTTGTGAAGTCCTATTTTTAAATTTTAGGGAGTAAGTTAGCTCTTTCCTGCCATTGTCTGTGGTGAATCAATAAAAATCTAAAAAAAAAAACAATCAGTGAAGATCAGGATAGAATTATCAAAATTATCTAAAAAAGATACGAAATTTTTTTTAAAAAATTATTTAATTTTTTCAGAAGCTTATGACGTTACGAATCCTCTGAAGGCACAAATATTTTTTATGATATAAACTTTATTATTGAAATAGAATGTTAGTTAAAAATTGTAAAAAATAAAAACTGTGTTAATTGCTCCGTATTTTTATCGCTATAATTTAAAACGATAAAAAGCACATAATTCTAAAAGCAGAAAATTTTTTTGGGAGTATTGATCTGGTAATTTAGATTGTTTTACTTGGGGTATAAGATGTATGTTTATTTTTGTGATTATATGCCTGTTCACTTGTCATCATTTGTAGCTTGTGTTTTCCTGATTAAGAAAAGATACAACTACATCTAAAATAGACTCTCATTTTCAATTTCAGATAATATTTTAACATCTTTCTGTGTTTTTAAAATAAAATATATCTTATAGATAATTCATCTGCTTAAAAAGGCTATTTTAAAATTTTGATGGAATTTATTCCATTTTAGATAAGTGATATGTATTTTCCGATTATTAACTTTCTTCTAAAGTAAATCTAAAATAATTAAAGTATATGTAACATTTTTATGCCATTTTGTCAAAAATACTCGAGTATCAGTACTTGTGATAATAAGTTTAATTTTTATAAATGTTTAATTGTCATACGTAGTGAGTTAAATTATTTAAAAGCAGTTTCATAAAGATCAGACAACATTTGTGATAATGAGTTTTAAATCGTCATATGTCGTGAGTTAAATGTATTAAAAGCAATTTCAGAGACCAGATATGAAAGCAACAAGGAGAGGTCCACAAATAAATCAAATATCAATTATAACACTTGTTGACTAATCGATCAGGTCAGGAATACTCGAGTAACGATACTTGTGATAATGAGTTTAATTTTTATAAATGTTCAGTTGTCATAGGTAGTGAGTCAAATGAATCAAAAGCAGTTTCAGAGAGATCAGAAATCAAAACGACAAGGACAGATCAACAAATTAATTAAATATCGATAACACTAGTTGTCTAATCTATCAGGTCAGGAATAGTCGAGTAACGATATTTGAGATAATGAGTTCAATTTGTATGTATGCTCAACTGTCATCATATATAGTGAATTAAATTAATCAAAAGCAGTTTCATAGAGATCAGGCATCAAAATGACAAGGAGAGATCAATAAATTAATTAAATATCGATAACACTCGTTGGCTTATCTATCAGGTCAGGAATACTCGAGTAATGGTACTTGTGATAATGAGTTTAATTTTTCTAAATTTTCAGTTGTCATAGGTAGTGGGTTAAATGAATTAAAAGCAATTTCAGGAAGACCATACATCAAAACGACAAGGAGAGATTGACAAATAAATTAGATATCGATGATAACACTCGTTGATAATCGATCAGGTCAGGAATACTCTAGTAATGATACTTGTGATAGTGAGCTTAAGGTTTATAAATGCTTAATTGTCATCATGTGTCGTGAGTTAAATGAATCAAAAGCAGTTTCATAGATATCAAATATCAAAAGGACAAGGAGAGATCTACAAATAAATTAGATATCGATGATAACACTCGTTGTTTAATCGATCAGGTCAGGAATACTCGAGTAACGATACTTGTGATAATGATTTTAATTTTTATAAATGTTAAGTTGCCCTATATAGTGAGTTAAAGGAATTAAAATCAATTTCAAATCGAAAAGACATCAAAAAGACAAGGACAGACCAACAAATAAATTAAATATCAATGATAGCACAAGTTGATTAATCAATCAGGTCTGGAATGCTCAAGTAATGATACTTGTGATAATGAATTTAATTTTTATAAATGTTCAATTGCCATAGGCTTTGAGTTAAATGAATTAAAAGCAATTTCAGGAAGATTAGACATCAAAACGACAAGGAGAGATACACAAATAAATTAAATATTGGTGATAACATTCGTTTACTATTAAACATATGATTATATTAAAACTACAAAAAAACTTATTTCAAATCTTGTGATTACTTTCTTCTCGAGATAAACTACTCTTCTAAGGAATTCCATCATTATTGACTCAACCCGAGAAGCAAATCGGGAGGAAAAATAACAAGCAAAATCACCGATTTTGTTTAACTATTTATTCCATGAAACGATAATGATGTTTAAATTGCCTTCCTGGAAAATTCATCGGTCCCTCCGGAAATTCTCTCGCCAACTTTGGTAATTTGCACTTTCGTGGTCTTAAAAATAAATGAAACTCCCTAGAAAAGTTGTAAATAATTCTTGAAGTAGTAGTACCAATTCCCTTAGCTGTGCGGTATCTGTAGTTCTTCATTACCTTCAATCTAGCTTTTAGTTGTGGACAGGTGAAATCTTCCGAGCAGTCTATTGTTGTAGCCATTTGTAAAAGAAAATTTACTGGAATTCCAGAAGAGAAAAAATAAAAGTCATTATTAATAGAGATGTAAGATAAACTAATGGAGCCTATCTACTGTAATAATTCGAGGTGTACTGATAAATTGCAAAAATAGTTTGTTTTCTTTAAAGAGAGATATTTTATTTTACTGTTTAAATAACGAAATTGAACAAAAACACAAGTATTCAAAAAGAACTGAAAAAACAATTAAATTTTTTTAACATCATATATAAAAAAGAGTTACATAATTTTTTAAAGAATCAATACCTACCAAATTCAATAAAGAAAATTTTTATTTTATTACTTTTTTATTAAATAATTATCAATTAATATAAATAATTTATCAAAAATTTATTGATTTTCACAAGAATTGAGCTCCTATTCTTCACATTATGGTAAAAAAATACTAAACTCCTTGCATTTTATCGATTGAGCTACTGCCTGTTGACCTCAATTTTCAATACGAACTGCTAGAACTCTATTTGAAGTATTCAAAATTAATTAAATTTAATGAATGAATTAATAGTTGAAAAACTGTATTAACATATAGAGTCATCCTCTACAAGTTTAAAAAATTGTATTTGAATTTGAGAGGATGAATAAAGAGTATTTTATTAACGATTGTAAATTTAAACAAGATATATATAATGAGAGTGTGAACTAATAGTAGGGATGGAATGATGGATGTTATCAGTTATAACTGTTTGAAGAATAAAAATAATTTGAAAACTAAAAAAATTTGCCTTCTTTAAAGAAATATAATTATTTTTAATATAAAAATAATGAGATTTCGTATTCTGAAAATTTCAGTTTTATATTGAAAGGCTTTATATGTAGGAAAGCAAGTAGAAAATCTTGAATTCTAAGGAATAAATTTAGGATGCATTTCTTTGAAATGAGTTGATATTAATATAAAAATAAAACTTGCTTAGAATAATTTAAAATTTGTTGCACATTTACAAAATAAATTTATGCATATATTTAGTAGCTATAATATAGATCCATGCTAAACTCGAATCATATCAGTCAAAAAGCTGACCGTTTGTCGGTCTGTACTTTTACATGCATGTACGCGTAATGCTAAAATACACTTCTAAATTTGTGTCTACAATTGAAAGTCTATGCCAAATTTTGCTTTCAGTCTATCAGAAAGAGTGTAGAAATAAAAAAAAATCGACTTTCAGGTACTTGTGTTTTAATCACATGCAGAGAATTAATCACCAAATATTTGTGAGCATAAGTCAGTAAAAATACTAAACCGATGCCACAGATCTATTTTCAATAATTAGTACTCTCCAATGCCGAATGGCTAGTACTACAAGGCACACAACTGTCTATAAATGACAATAAAAATCTGAGTAGTGGCACTCACGGTTTTGCCCAAGATTCCAATTTTATTCGATAAGGCAGGGGATAACATCTTTATTTGAGAATATGCGAGAAAATTTTAGGGTGACTACTCACAAATGTTTCAAAATGCATTTAAAATAACAACATGAATTTTCTTATCTTAAATATAGGCTTTTAAATGCAGCTTCATATTAGTTTTATTATATGCAATAAGTCCTAACCGATTTCGGAGGAAATGCTCTTGTTTATTTGCTAGTAATACTAAATAAATAAAAACTGGTAAAATTCAAAATTCCTCTTTTAAGTGTATTTAATCATGGGTCAAAAAGTTGGCACCCAAAATAGTTTTAATAGATTTCAATTTTCTCTGATTAACATCGGAATTTTCATAATGATTTTGTCTTGTTTTGTAACATTCTTTGTTTTGTTGATATCTTTTACGACTTTTTGAAGTAAATACAATATGAATAAAATAACATCATTTATTAAATGTTAATAATTTAAGAATAGCCGGTGTACTGTCACAGAGGTAGCAAGTCTTCCTCATTATCTGGGTGTTCCGGGTTTGAGGCCCGATTAGTGAGTGGTTGTACTTTGGTGTACTATCTGTGATGTGTGTAAATGTGCCCCCCGTAAGAAGGGGCTGTGCAAGCGAATGTGATGAGTGTGTAGTTAAGCCGTACTCTTGGCCCTAGTCGGAGCTATTTAAAAAACAAGAGACGCTCACTTGGTTTAAAATAACTGACAGCCATCAGCTCACTTATCCATGGCAAATGCCATTAGTAACAACAACAACTTTAAGAATGAAGTAGGGTTTATTTAATTTTTATATATATATATATATA
>JAOUZG010014487.1:117851-131901 GCA_026289955.1 Argiope argentata | reverse complement strand
CTTATGTAATAACTTTTACTAATATTGAGATTGATGTTTTTTCAGTTTCCTCAGTTCCAGTTTTTTCAAAAAGAACATGGAACACAAATTCGTACATATTGAATAAATTATGTTTACAATTTCAAATTATGAAATATAAAAGGTATATATACAATTGTTTCAATCTATGGAATTTATGAATCAATTACTTCATTTGAATTTGTAGAAAGCAATAAAAACAAACAATCAAAATTGCGCTTTCATAATTTTTATTTACACATTACAAAAAATAAAGATAAAATACATATGATAATTATATGAAAAAATTAGATTAAATAGATATTTTAATGTACTATTTTTAAAAAAACCTCAAAAACTATTTATCAACATTATTTTTCTGGAAACTTAGAAAGAATATAAACATAGCACCACAAGAATGCCAAAATAAATGATGAAATAAATTTGATTCTATAGAAATATCCCAGATAACACTTTTAAAACACTTTTTATATCACCAATAAAAACATAATGCTGAGCAATATACTTTTAAAGCAGAACATTTCTGAATTATATTTTTAAATGCTGAAGTTGATAAAAATTACATTGAATGGATATCATAAAATAAAACAAAAACATACAATACAGTAAATTTAATAAACACAAATAAGATCATGATATATATATATATAGAAGTTAAATAAGATATAAAGAGGAGTTGAAAGAAAAAAAAATTAAACTTGAACAAAATGTTATGATTAAAAAAATGTTTATGTTAAAGAAATAGAAAAATAGAATGAAAAATCCATGAAATCGGTAATAAAAAATATATAAAGAAATTTAAATGAAATCTGCTATGCATATTTCAATTAATCATATGGCAAATTTTTTTATAAATTTCATTTATTTATTTAAAGAAATCTTTTCTATTACCCGAAAGGATAACCATTATCGTCTGCCCAATCGCCTGTTCTATCCAATAAATCGGAACCACAGAGAAAAATATCCAGAGGTCTCACTTCGAAGTTTGGTAAACGATTGCAGCGCCACCGCTGTTGGCGTTGTGATACAGGAACTAAACGAAAGCCGCGAAATTTCTAAACGAAACCGAAACTCAGCGCCATTTTGAGTGTTTTGCTTGTTGATGTTGGAATTTGAAAGATTATTTTTTAGCATTTGAAATTATTATTTAGCTTAGATTTATCTTGTTTTGTGAATTTTCTCTTTTTTATATGTTTAAATTCTTCTTTTTTTTCCCTTCCTTGTGTACTGTGCCTTTTATATTTTTAGAATGGATGCTAACGCCGGACCTTGTGTGACTCCGGATAAATCATTGGGAAAATTCTCCTTGGGCCAAATGAAATGTTGTCTTTGTTGTAGAAGTCGGAATGAAGCACCTGGATTAATATTATTCAAGTTTCCTCCGGATGAGAGCAGGTATGCTTAATTGTTTTGAAATTAAATATGAAAATAAATAGTAATAAATTTAAATTAACTGATTTATAGGACATGCGGAATTTTCATTTCTGTTATTGAATAACTGTCCTATTTTGTAAATTTAATAATATAAAATAATATTTTTAGTTATCTTTTATTTTTAATTTTTTTATTAATATATTTTAATGGACTTAATGCTTTAAATATAATGGAATGGTAGAATGTTTCCTATATTTTATTGCAATTTTGCTTGTGTAATAAAGCTCTGAATCTGAAGGTTTGCTAGTTTTCTCTGTGCATATATCAATAGAGTAATAGATAATAATATTTTCTAGATATAGTAAATGGTTTTCAGCTTTGAATTGGAATGTGACACCAGAGAATTTGCAATATGTCTTGAGGAATGCTAGATTATGTGACAAGCATTTTTCTGAATCTTGTTTCACCAGTTCTTTAAAGCGCAGATTATCAAAATTTGCTTGTCCTCATATTGAAGAAGATTTGCCTTCTGCTTTTGACAATATTTTTTCTTCACATTCAAATGAGGCCCACAGTCCATCTCCTGCAGTTACTGAGCCTACTCAATCATGTTCTACAAATCCAGTATCTCCAACAGCAACATCATTTATCACAAGTGAGCACCTTCAAGTCACCCCAAAACCAAGGAAAATCAAAAGTTTACTATCAAATGTTTCAAAACTAAAAAAAAGACTTTATGGAGAGCGCTCCTCTTCTAATTTATTGGCTCAGTTGAAAGCAAAATTATCTAACAAACCACATTTGTATGAGTTTATAACATCTCAAATACGAATGCAGCGTAGAGCTGGCAAAGGGAGGCGTTGGTCAGCAAGAGAGAAAGCATTTGCTCTTCAAATTTATCTGCATAGTCCAAGTACCTACAAAATTCTTCGGAAATATTTTGTCTTCCCAAGCAAAGCTACTTTGTACAGGTAAATAGTTTTTTTTAATCAGTAATCTATATGTTAATTTTTGTGTTTGTATGAATTCAGCAATTCCAGCTGTGTAATGAACATTATTTAAAATTGTAAAAAATTATTATTGACACGAATTGTTAAATTCTATTGATTTTTTTAGTTAAATTTAATGCAATTATAACTCATTTAACGCTAGTTAATTAACGCTTAGAAGATTATTATATTTGAACCTTATATGTATTTGAATTTAACTGAATAAATGTTATTGAGTGTTTCGTGCTTTAAAGTGTTAAAACATTTCTTTGATTAAAATTTCACTTTCCATAATTAATGTAAAGTTATTCATGTTGCAGTATCATAGTTAAGATGAGTCTTAATGTGTTTTATTTTAATAACATAATGTAAATTATTTCAGATATACTTATAATGTTGCCAGAACTTCAGGTTTTTGTCCTGATTTGATAAATTGTTTAAAAAAGCAATCGAGTCATCTGAATGAAGAAGATAGGTTGTGCCTTCTTTTAATATATGAAATGGCAATTAAACAAGGATTGACATATGCAGCAGATTTAGATTCAGTAGGTTTTATAAGTGAAAGGAATGATTTTCAAGAAAAGCCACCCTATGCTACTCAAGCTCTCGTTTTTATGGCACGTGGAATTGTGAAAAACTGGAAGTAGGTATAATAAAAAAATTTCATTTCTATTTAGTATATTTTGTTTGAAAATGCACATAAGTATCTTACTATTAATACAATCTTAAAATAATAACATTAAATCAAACTGTACAATTCATACATGTTACTGTTAATAAATGATAAACTTCTTTCAAAAATAAATTTATTTAAATTATAGGTATTAGGTTATTTTTTCACTTCCCCTTCTACAATAGTAGAAAAGTTTTTGCTATGTATGATCCTCCTCATCTCTTGAAATCAGTGCGAAACAACCTAAAGAACCATGGGATATACTTTATAGATACTGTAGCTGGAAATGAGCCTCGAACATGCTATGCGTCATGGAAACATATAGAAAAATTATATGAGTTGGATTCAAAAAGTGCAAGTAAAATAGTAATTTTAAGATTTCTTTATAAAGTGATAAAAGATTAGATTGGTGACGTCTACTCTTATAGTAATTGTGCCATTATCTCTTTTTTTAGAAATTTTCTGCCTGTAGGAAGCTTACAAAAAACATATCAAAGTATGTGTACTCAGGAAAATGAATGTAAAACTGGCAGCTCAGGTATATATTGTCATAATATAATATTTTTCTCATTATATTAATTCTAGCATTTCTGTTCTAAAAATGTACATTTACATAAGGATTTATGAATGAACTTGCCATACTTATTATATTCTGTAAACTTTACAAAATGTCTAATAAATGTTTTTTTCTTTATATTCAGTTTTATTTTTAAACTAAAAAGATTAATCGATATGCTTAATAGATAGTAAACTCAAAGTCACCTTTTAGATTAATTTCTGTTTCTTTGATTCAAATTCACTAGGAAGTTCAACTTTTATTCAATTGCTAGATTATTCTTAATAATGTGTAATTTATCAATATTTTTAATTAAAATGATAAAAGTTGCCTGAATTTTTTTCTATAATGTTTGTTTTATTTCTGTAGGTACTAAGTCACTCCGTAGCAGCTGCTTTAAATTTACATGTGGCAGCTAATAATGTAGAGAGTAAAGGGATTGAAACAGCAGAATTCATTTGGAAGATTGATAAGTTATTCGACTCCGTTAATTCAAGAACATTATATCATGAAAAAAAAGAATTATGTTCATTAACTAAGAACAGTTTTCATATTAAATTCTGGGAAGAAATTATAAAGTGGATAGCAACATGGCATTTCAGATCAAGAAAAAGCAATAGGAAGATTGTTGTACCTTGTAAAAACGGTTGGATTTTAACACTAAATGCTTTCATTGGAATTTCTGAATATTTACTCACTAAAGTCAAATTTCTCCTTACAAATCGATTTAATCAAGATCCGTTAGAAAATACATTTTCTTCTGTGAGACGATGTGGAGGCTTCCGAGAAAATCCAGATGCTTATGAATTCAGACACACCATTCACAAAGTAATAATTACTAATTTTTTAAAGCAGTCAACAAACAAAAACTTTGAAGATGATGATGCTTCTACTTTAATAGATTTTACTTCTTTAAATAAAAAGGAATTGTATGAGTTGATAAATGAAAATTCTGAGGACTGGGATGAAGGAAAGAAACAAGATGACATGGGTAATTTGAACATAGATACTCTAAACATAGTTGAAGAAAACATTTTATCATATATATCAGGTTTTTTAGCAAAAAAAAATTTTGTCTTCTCATGGATGTATGGAATGCAAAATATTACTTGTAAATGATGATAAAAATTTAGATAATCACACTATTTTTTTTTATTTTAAAGAATATGACATGTGTAAATCAGGATTAAAATGGCCAACTGAATATTTATTACAATATTTTTCTAAATTGCATGAATGTTTTTATGGAAATTTTAGCCTTTTTTACCAGAGATGGCATAAGTCAGAAATTCAAAATTGTTTTAAACCAAGTTAATTTAGAGTTTTTTGATAATCACATAGAACACAAATATGAAGCACATAGTTTTTTTATTTCTTCTTTTATACGGATGATGATTAAACATAATATCAAAAAAATGAATAATGAAATGGCAATCTACTATTCTCGAAAAAAATTAAAAAAGGTTTTACATGTATAGTAAACATTAAAAAAGGATTTTTTTTGAAAATTAATTAGCAATAATTATGCCAGTAATAATTTTCAGTCTGCCACTATTTTTAATTAACTAGCTGAATATGTTTAAAATGTTACTCAAACTGATTGGTACCTTTTATCTTGGGATTTTATCATAGTTATTGTATTGGAACCTTTTTGCCATATGTTTTAAATTTATAAAACTTATAAATCTTTATTTTTAATTGAAGTTTGTGGATTGTGTTAAGTTATTTTGTTCTTTAACAAAGTTAGACAACATTATTTGGACTGTTTGTTATTTATTTCATGATCATTCTGTAATGCTAAATATAAACATTTAATTTTGTTAGAATTTGTAAAAAAAAATTCTGAATTTAACTTTTACTCTTAAAATAATTTTGGTTAAATGAAATAAGAGTAGCCAAAGCTTATAAATGAGAGTAATTCAAGTTTCAAAGCCAGAATAAAATTGATTTGAAGTGGTCTAAATTGGAATAAAATATTTAAAAACTCATAAATTGCAGTTTAAAATCTACTGGTATATATAATAATTAAAAGAAAGAGAAAATTCACAATCAATAATATAATTTAATGTAATATGAAATTCATCAATGTGTAAAATTTAAAATTTGTTCTTTAAGTAGTCAAAAGTAAGAATTAACCTCATAAATGAACAAAAAAAATCATTTCCAATGGAAGAGAATTTTTTTAATAATTTTATGGAGTTTCATTGAAAAGAAAAAATGTAATCTAATTAATCTTAAGTATGGAGAAAATACATATGAATTTCACTACTATACAACAAATGGGGATGATTTTTTTTGTTTTTATTTAATGGAAAGAATTAAAAAATGATTTCAGACAACAATTTGTTAGGGGATATTGTTCCAGTACTGCAATTTGACCGAGAAAAGTCAATAGCAATAGTCAATAGCTGCGTTGTTGACATCCTTATCATGACGTCACAATGAAAAATGACGTCATTTCACCGCGCAATAGTTCCAAGTCGTCAACATCAACAGCGGTGGCGCTACTGTCTATGTGAATGCCCATGTTAAAAAAGTTGCCTTTGTGCCTATGGGAGTGAGACCTCTGGATCATATCCTTCTCTGTGATCGGAACCACATTCCAACCTCGTATCATCGTTCCGGTCTGAACCATTTCTATCCGGTTTGAACTAGTTATATAAAGTAAAAACTTTTCATATCCAATCGTTTTCACCATTATACGCTTATCACAAATGTTACATTATACGCTTTATAAATTTGAATAGCGAGTGAAAGTTTTGTTACTATACGTGGAAATTTCTAGATGATTTAGGTGTAAACCAGTTCTATCCGGTTTGAGCTAGTTATCTTTACTTATAATAAAGCACAATGTGTTTGTGTGTGTCTGTTGGCAATGTACAGGCCAGACCGTTCGATCTACAGCTACCAAATTTGGTATATGTATACCTTGGGTGCCGGGAATGTGCACCTAGGAGCCCTTTTTTGAATTTTTAATTAAAATTGTAATTAATTAAAAAGTAAGCCAAATTTTGACGTTTTTTCACTATAACTTCCGAAAATATTACAGCAAAAAATTGATTTTTGCATCAAGTCAAAGCTCAAAAAATTAGCTTTTCAATGATACTAATGTTTTGATCTATATATTAAAACTCTATTTTTAATGAATTTTTAAACATTTAATTTAAGAGTATTTTTTTCAACAATTTATTTTGAAAAAAATAAAAATAAAATTTTATCTTCTCGAGGATCTAAAAAAATCAGCTTTTAATAAAATTTTGCCATCACATTTTCAGAAGTTCTGATTTAAAAAAAAGTTAATTACTACCAAAAATAAAACAGAAAAACATAATTTTAATCACGTGATTATATGAAATTAAATAAATAGGAAATGATATTTTTTAAACAATAAATGCAAGAGTAAATTTTTCTTGATCGTTTGCAATATCAAAATTATTAATTCAATTAAAGAATTAAAGTAAATAAAAATACAAAGTAAAAATATATTACAAAAGTGAGACAGTTAAAACTGAAAAAGAATCTTTAGAAAATCACCAAACGATAATTTTCTGAGAGAGATTAATTATTTAAAAGCAAGAAATCTTAAACGAACTTTGAAAATGACGTCATTTCAAAGAAACGACGAACAAAAGCAATTGATAATTAGTAGTAAAATATTTTTGCATTTTTTTTTAATTTTTAAAACAATAAGACATGTTTTGAATTGTTACTTTTACTTACGTCAAGAAGATATTTTGTGCAAATCAAAGAATTCGTCTTCGTGGTTGTAATTTATCTTCGCATTTTAATGAATCATGCGAAATAAAAACGCAACTGCTTTCATCAAAGCATACGTAATATTAAAGCTATACTGGTAAAAGTAGGTCAGCTATTTGAAAACGCATCTTCTTACAAACAAGCATACGTAATAATTAACAATGCACAATTTCTAAAAGCATATAAAACTATTTTTACCCGCATATTTCGGAGACATCAAAACTTTCTAACCAAAACAATACCATGTTCTCTCACGAGAAAAAATAAGTCAACTATCATTCCAAATTAAACATATAAGAATGTCATTTTCGACACGTGTCTGTATAAAATGAAACAAATATGAAACATGAAATTTTTGGAAAATAAATGGATGGAAACGTTTTCTATGATATTTTATATCATACTATATTACTATACATATATTACTTATCATACTATACATATATTTTTCTATACATATATTACTAATCCAATTAAACAATTTTATTTAAGGCAAATATGGCTTAACATCTACAAGGCATCTTCTGTAATCGGAGAACAGCATCTAATTTCTTAATTTTTTGGGGAGAGACATAAATTTCTTAGCAATTGGTCCAAGTGAAATATATAATTATAGATTTAGGGGAAAAAATGCTGAGGAATTAAATTTTTATATACATCATCTGCTATGTGAATCATATTTAACAAAATATTCTTGAGACAATAAGTTCTTAAATAAAAAAGTGGCATTCCAATGAACTAAATCAATCATCAAAGCTGATCGATCTATGAACATTTCAATATAACTATTGGATAAAAACTGGCGATTTTAGATCACTTTATCAAGATATCAAAGAAGCCAATCAGAGTTACTCTAGAATAATTGGTGTAGATTATGATAATTGTTCTAAACTTGCAATATTCAGTACTGAATAAATCAGCCAGATTTGAAGATGATAGAAATGTTTATTCATTTATTTAGAAGTTGAAATATTAAGAACATTTTACAAATATGAATCTATAAGGCCAAAGTAATTTAAATCAAATTTTTTATGTATGTTTATAAATTTAAAAATATGTTATTATTCAGAGCATTTATATACATTTAAAAATAAAATTAAAAACTGAAGGTTTCAATTAACCTATGAGATTTTTGCTGAATAATTCCTTGAGATCTTATAAATTATAAAAAAATTACGATGTTTCAATTTCTGTATTGAACATAAACTTCAATGTCGGACTACTTTGTTTTCAATTCTTAGTTTTATTTAAAGGCGTGCTTGGATTGAGTAAAAATTTCTTTATATTAAGTGCACTTCCATCATTTCCACTTTAATTTAAAACTGAATTTTACGTGCACTGATAGAAAAACAGAGAGAGATGTTGGGTTCAAAGTTAGGAATGCTTAAGACCTACATAATAGTTTAAGTGAATTACATGATTATTGAAATTTGAAGCTTAAAAATATTTTGCTGAAAAAATTATTATGAGACCAAGTTATATAAAAAAAATTGATTTAACCCTTTAGTCGGCATTAATATTGGCGAACCGACTGGTCGCCGAAGGCGGCTAGTATAAAATAAAACCCTTAATTTCCTATTTGTTTTTATCATTTTATGTCATAAATACTACTCAAATACAAACAGTTAATTTATAATGGTTTTTTTTTTCTTCTTCTTTACTTGAATAATCTATGAATGTTTTAAATGTTGAAGCATGTATGGTAAATGCACATTTGTCTCGACGCATTTTACAGGAATCTGTCACAGGTAAATCTAATTCCTAATTTAAATAAAAAAATTTTTTTCAAGATCAGTTTAAAGATTCGGTTGTAAAGATGTAATTAATAGGATGAATACAACATCTAAGGATTCAGTGTTTGAAAGGCAACGATGATGATACATTGCGATTTAGATGCAACTGTCCTGTGGCGCTGACAAAATTATCTTGAAATTCTTTATTAAGAGTTTCTTGAAAGATAATTTTGAGGATAGAAAGAGATTGTGTTTTATTTTTGGAAATTCAACATGTGACTACTATTGAATCTAATTTCAGATTTCAAGTGCAATTTTGTGTCAAAATTTCGGCTTCAAGGATACTATTAAACGCATGCCAGTGTTTAATCAATAAATAACTCGCCAAGGATGCCATGATATGTCGAGTAAAAATGCTAAATTTACACCAAATAATAATAGCTCGTAAGAATTGTACGCCAATGTCATTCAAGTCGTTCTCTGTCATGCCAAATTTATAAAATTACCCGCGAAAATGTTTTGGGGAGACACCTACCACTGGTTTAACTAGAGCTGGGAATTGAAATCAGTTGAATAGCTGTTTTAAGATTGCGTGTTGCTGTTTCTACATATGCATGTTTTGTTGTTTTTAAATAGTGCCGTTGCCTAGCGACGTGTAGCTGTTTCTATGTATATATGTTTTGTTGTTTCTAAATAACATCGTTGCCGAGCGACTGTTTCTATGCATATACGTTTTGTTGTTTTTAAATAGTGCCGTTGCCTGGCGACGTGTTGCTGTTTTTATGTATATATGTTTTGTTGTTTCTAAACAACGCCGTTGCCTAGCGGCTGTTTCTATGCATATACGTTTTGTTGTTTTTAAATAGTGCCGTTGCCTAGCGACGTGTTACTGTTTCCATGTATATATGTCTTTATGCCTGGTTTATACTCCACCATTATAAGACAGCAAGTAGATGGCGCATGCGTAGAAAGGGACTGATTTATGCTTGCCACAGCTTCATTAGACAGATTCACACACTTCATGCTTGACTATAATTTGCGATTGATCAATTTCTCTTTTACCTTTATCCAAATTATGGATAATAATTACACAAAGAAAATAAAAATAAATAAAGATTGAAATGAAATCTGCCATGCTTATTTCAATGCATCATGTCAGAACATCACTTCTTGAACGGCCAAGCATCCCCGGCTCGTTCAAGTCAAATTATATTTTTATTCATTTTTATCGTTTCATCGAATGAGTCACTTTAGTACTGCAAACGATCCAAAAAACTTTGTCTCGCATTGATTGTTAAACAAAAATATCACATTTCCTATTTATTTCATTTCATATAATCCCGTGATGAAAATGACATTTTTCTAGGTTTTATTTGCTGTAATTATTCACTTATTTTTTTTAATCGGAGCTTTTGTAAATGCAATGGCAAGGCGTTAATATAAGCCGATTTTTTGAGATGCTCATGCAGATAGTAAAATTTTTATTTTTCGCCTACGTATTTTTGTTGATGCCAAAATCCTTCTCCCCAAAACAACATCATGTTCTGATATGATAAAAAGAAGGTCAACATACCTAAATTTTGAAAACTATAAAAAAGAAATGTCAATTAAAATAAAAAAAGAACACAATCTCTCATCAGAAAGAACAAAAAAATGTCGGAATCAACCTATGATAAGGGATCCCTTTTTTCACACCAAATTCCACAAACGCATGCGCAGTAAGAAAAATTACAATATAGCGGCTTGTAGTTGTCCCGTTGAGACAGTTACTTTCCATCGACCGAGGAGAAATTTTCAATCTTTCTACGCATGCGCCAGCAACTTGCAGTCTTATAAGTGGCCTAGTGTAAGCCATAGAGCTGGAAAACTAATAGAGGGAATGCAACCCTACTTCGGGGTAAGACAAGACCACGTAGTTTGAGGATAAAACTTGTATTCATTGTAACCGCATTATCCATTGCCCATTATATTTCAATGGGATGTCTTTTCTCGCTTTTAACTGTTCAAATTTAAAGCTTATTTAAGCCATAGTTAACTATTGTTGTGCCATTGGATGCAAAGGAAAGGTTTCTAAGGATATTCCTCTATCATTTCACTGGTATGTACAACATATATATTCTTTTTATATCCATTTTAATTCAGTTTAAAATTTCGTAAGCTCGATCACTCAGTGATTTTGTTGTTATAACTGAATAATATTTCATAGTTTGGTTTACTTATTGTATTTAATTTATTTAACGCGTTATTAAAGTTCATTTAAACTGATGGAACTGCATTGTATTTTGCTATTTGCTTTATTTTAAACTCGAATGTGTTGCAAGGGCTTGGCTTAAAGCTTGGCGTGATTATTATTTTTTTGCCAATACAAGTGTTTATATAGACATTAATGACATACTAATAATTATGTATTTATTTGAATGCAAATAAAGTTCCTTATAATTCATAAAGTATATATAATTTCTAAACAAGAAAAGAAAAAATAAATATATAAAATTTTCAGGGAATGAAAATCAACCATTAGAAATTTTGAGTTGGCCAAGATTTGAGATATGTCGCCAAAAAGGTATCTTTATTCTCAGATTCCCCTCAAGCCATGTGATTCATGTTGCGTAATCTTGTTTCGACAAGAATCATACGACTAGCTTCCTCTATTTATATATCAACTCAATGGTGTAAAACCGGCATTAAACAAAGCTGAACTAGACTATCCTGCCTTTTAAGCAGTCGCTGTGTTTTTTTGTTTTTTTTATTGAATCGACAGCCGTAAAGGCATCGGGTAAATGTAGGAGTTCCGTTAAAGATGAGAAGATTAATTTAGATATGATTTATTTACTTTAAAGATATTTTTACTTAAAAATTGATTTAAAGTAGTTATGCAGCGGCACCTAAAAGATTTGAAGATAAGAAAAAGCACTAATGTTACAATGCTTCATTTTCTATCGATTAGAAGTTATAAATGACTACCAATTTAGTAATGAATTTTAACAAATGGATTCTGCTTTTTACATAGAGTGGCTCAAACGTTTGAGAATTTCACTTTCCAGCTGGACAACGACTCAAAAAAGAATGCAAATCACGTTAAAATGAAGTGACTTTTTCACTGAAAACACCAACTACGTACACCACCACAGCCCACCGACATAGGTTCATTGAATATCTATCGGTCACACTCGAAATAGTGGTCCAAAAACCCAAAAGTGGAAGCAAAACCCATTTAAAACAAGTGTTGCAAGAATAATGTGATAAATTATCTTCAGAAACCACCCAATGGGTACCACGACGTTTAGGAGCCTTTATAAAAGCCAAAAGACATGAAACTAAATACTGGCACTTTCTTTCTAAGCGAAATATTTAAACAAATTATTGGTATTTTCTCAATTTTTTTAGGCAAAAATATACATAAGCTTATTTAAAATGTTTCTGAAACTTTTCAATTTAAAAATTTGTCATTGATTTTTCTTTTTCTTTACTTTAAATTAAATCATTTGTTTTTACTTTAAATTAACCCCTTAACCGGTTTATTTTCCTTACTATCTAATAAGACGATACCTACTATTTTGGGAATATTTTCTTATTTTTATTCAAATGGAAATCCATGGAATATTTGGCTGATCTATGTATTCGAAGTCATTTTACTATTGAATTATAATTGTTATGAATGGTTTATTTTTTGTTTTTAACTATCAAAATTCGATAAATCGATGCACGTACGGCATACGGGCAAATCGGTTAAGGGATTAACGTTCATATTTTCCCCCGAATCTGGCTCGTAATACAAAATGTTTGTTAAGGAAACAATATTTTCTCTAGGAATGCATGTAAAATAGGACAATGTGTTTTATTTACAAAAGAGAGATACACAAGTAAATTTATAGTAGTGAAATTTATTAACTAGAACGCATGCTTTTATATATGAAAATTTTATTTGTCTTTGCCTAAGCTTCAAAGTTTAACGGAAATAAGACAGGCATTATTCGTTAAATGCGCTTGAAGCACGCATAACTACTGTTTTATGGTTCACAACCTGTGATGTGTTAATTTTCATTCTTTCAGAATATCTCTTATTTCATTGGAAGATTGTTGTTCGATTCCATTCATTATTTCTTCCTCATCAGACCAAATCTCCACCTCAGCTCCACCGGGCAAACCGGTTAAGGGGTTAAACCATTTGTTATGTATAAAAATAATATTATGCTCGTACTTCTCGGCAATGCGTTATTCGTATTGAAAGTCGGATTTATCAAATAAAAGTAAGGTGTACTCTCTGTTGTTTGAGCCACTGTATATAAATGCATGTGTGCGCGCGCCTATTATAAATTTTTACATTGATAGTCTTACGCATGGTGGTTTTTAATTCTCTAAAACACCTGATATCCCATCTAGGACAAATATTAAACTTCCAACAGCTGCATAAAGATGGATGGGGGTTTCTTGGTTTGATTTTTTCAGCTAAGAAATAAATACGACGGGCACCTTTTGACGTTTGCACATTTGGCAGTACATGGGATAAGATAGCAGGTGAATAGACGAAATATGTATATAGATACATATGCACGCATGAACTAAAATAGTCTATCTGAGTATGAACTTGTTCAATGATATCATACCTTAATTTTTTAGATTCTACATTCAATGTTATAACTAGGCAAAATAGTGCGTCTTTTTTCTTTTTCTACTGCTAATTACACTGCATTAAATATCATGCAAATCTGAGTGTTTAGTTAAATTCGGATAAAGTGTCATAATATACAGAGGATTAAAGAAGTTGCTCATAGAATATTCATTAATAATCTAGTGAGAAAACCCAATGCACGGTAATAAGAATAATTTAAAAAAAAAACGTTTGTTTCTTTTATATTAAATATTAGTTTACAATAGTTGTGAAGGCGAACGGTATTTAACAGTAACGCGTACATAAAAGTAAGGGAGCGCAAATTCGAGGCCCTTCAAT
>JAOUZG010014487.1:53504-84612 GCA_026289955.1 Argiope argentata | reverse complement strand
ACGGAAATACAGTGAGTCAGCGAGGATAATCTTTTTAACACCACAATAATAAATCTTGCATTTCCGTTGATGCACGTGATACAAAAAATAATACCTCAGCGATCAGAATTTAGGCGCCACATCACTCCCCTGCCGAGTGAGGTACCGAACGATAAAAAGTCTTTACAGGTAACGAGCAGGGCGTCGAATTACACGTCCAGTTCTGGTTGAATACTGAAAATGATTCTCTGCAAACCTAACTTTCTTGATAGCTTTTGGAGCATTTTGGTTTGGTAGCCGAAGACATGAGCGCTTATCAGATTTGGGTTTAAATCCTGTTGAAGGAGTTTCTTGCAGATGCTCGGTTGGGATTGCCTTTGCTTGAAAGTCTCTGTCGGCCTGATAATTTGCTGTGTCTTTATCGTCAGAGTTATCCAAAAAGCACGGTTTTACTCTATCGATTGACACGTTCACTTCTCTATTCTTCATTTTGATGGTGAAATTTTTGTCAGTTCTATTTAGCACCTCATATGGTCCTTGGTAAGGAGGTTGAAGGCTTTGACGGATGCTGTCGGTTCTTACGAAGACGTGTGAACAAGTTGTCAAGTCTCGAAAAATGAATGGATTCTGCTTCGAATGGTTTGTAAAAGGGACAGGGCTTAGTTTATTTAAGTGTTCTTTTAGCGTTTTGACAAACTCAGACTGAGGTTCATATTTTGTGTTTTCAAAGAAGTCACAGGGCAGTCTGATGTTTTCCCCATAAAGTAGTACAGCTGGCGTAGAGTTAAAATCCGAATGCCAAGTTGTGCGTAGTCCTAGTAGAATGATCGGAAGTGACCGTGTCCACCTTGGGTTTGCATGACACATTATGGCAGATTTGAGTGTTCGGTGCCAGCTTTCGATGCAGCCGTTGGCTTGTGGATGATACGCTGTTGTTCGATTCCTCTTAAATCCAATGAGCTTTGATAATTCAAGGAATAGCTGGGATTCGAACTGTGTTCCTTGATCGGTTGTAATGATCATAGGAGATCCAAAGCGTGAAATCCAATTCTTAACGAGTGTATCAGCAACTGTATCGGCTGTGATGTCCGAAATCGGAATAGCCTCTGTCCAACGGGAGTATCTATCGATGATTGTTAAGCAATAACGAAAACCTTCTGAAGATGGTAATGGACCAATGATATCCAAGTTTATTTCGCTGAATCGTTGACTGACGGTTTTATATTGTTGATATGGACTGTGGACATGTCTAGAAATTTTCGATTTTTGACATTGTAGACAGCATCTAGTCCAATATCTGGCGTCTTTTTTGATTGACGGCCAAACAAATTTTGATGTCAGAAGTTTCACTGTAGATTTGATTCCTGGATGTGAGGAACTATGAACACTGTGAAATACTGATTTTCTGAAATCTGGTGGTATATATGGTCGTGGAGAATTTCGAGAAGTATCACAGCAAATAAAAGATTTTGTTCCAACAACGGGTAACTTTTGCATCTTCAAGAAAGAATTTGGTGAAGAAAGAATTTCTTTCAATTCCGTATCTGTCTCTTGAGATTTGGATATGGCTTCATAATCAATTTGGGAGGGAATATGAATTTCATTCATTCTTGACAGGGCATCAGCTATTACATTGTCTTTACCAGAAATATGTTGGATATCTGTAGTGAATTGTCCGATATATTCAAGGTGCCTTTGTTGTCGAGGTGATGCTTTTTCTATTTTTTGGCGAAATGCAAAAGTGAGAGGCTTGTGGTCCGTGAAAAGGGTAAATTCACGACCTTCCAATAAATAACGGAAATGTTTGATTGAAGAGTATGCTGCCAAGAGTTCTCTGTCATATGTAGAATAATTTTGTTGAGTTGGAGTTAAGCGAACGGAAAAGAATCCTAATGGTTGCCACAGTCCATTAACATATTGCTGAACGACAGAACCCAAAGCTTTATCTGAGGCATCTACCATCAGGCAAAATTTAGCTGTTGGTGAAGGGTGTGCCAGAATAGTTGCTGTACGCAGTTGCTCTTTGCATTGCTCAAAGGCTTGTATTGATTTATCAGTCCAATTGATGGTTCGATTATCATTCTTTTTGCTATTTTTTATGTAATCGTACAAGCTAGCTTGATGTTGAGCTGATTGTGGAATAAATCTTCTGTAAAAATTAATTATTCCCAAAAATCTTCTTAATTGTTTAACTGTTTCAGGGAGCTTAAATTCTTCAATAACTTTTACTCTTTCTTTTGTTGGTTCGATACCATTTGCAGAAATTTGATGACCTAAAAAATTTACTTCGTTTTGGGAGAATTTACATTTTGAAACTTTTAATATCAGACCAGCATCTTGAAGACGTTGAAAAACTTGCCTAAGATGATTAAAGTGCTGAGCTTCATTCTTCGATGCGATGAGAATATCATCAATATAGCTGAAGCAAAAATCCAAGCCTCGTAACACAGAATGAAGAAATCGTTGAAAAGTTTGAGCTGCATTGAGCAAACCGAAAGTCATTCTTGTGAACTCAAATAAACCGAAAGGGGTACAAATGGCTGTTTTTTCTATATCAGATGATTCAATTGGGATCTGATGGTAAGCTCTTTCTAAATCAAGGGTGGAAAAATATTTACATCCGTATAAATTTTGAGTAAAATCATGTAAATGAGGAATGGGATATCTGTCAGGTTGGGTAGCAGCATTCAGAGCTCTGTAGTCCCCGCAAGGTCTCCAACCACCTGTTTTCTTTGGTACTAGATGTAACGGACTTGACCAAGGACTGCTTGAAGGTCTGCAAATTCCCTGCTCCAACATATATGAGAATTCCTCTTTTGCTATCTTGAGCTTGTCAGGTGCTAGACGACGAACTTTTGATGTGACAGGAGGGCCTCTTGTAATGATAGAATGCGTAACATGATGTTTGGTTTCGCTCGTCTTTAATTTAAAATTTCCTGACGTGATATTGTTGAATTCTTTCAAAAGCATACGAATGTTGGGATCCAGGCTACTACAATCGAGTGGCGTTAAAGACGAGGATGGACCTCTCATTACTTTAGCTGGTGCGTAAAGCGAAGTTAGGGGATCAATCAACCGTTTTCGCTTTAAGTCAACTAGAAGACCATAGTTCTGTAAAAAATCAGCACCAATGATAGGTTTTGAAACATCGGCGACTATGAACTGCCAGTCGAATTTTCTTCGTAAACCAAGATCGAGTTTAACCACTTGTGTTCCATAAGTTTTAATTGGCGTTGAATTAGCTGCAAATAGTTTAAATTTTGAAGGAGTTCGATTACTTAATTTGGATAAAGGTATTACTGATACATCAGCTCCTGTATCAATCAAATAACTTTTATGACTCGAATTATCAAATATAAAGAGGCGACAATTTAAACGGCCATGGTCGTTGGCCTCCTCAAGCAACCGGCCATTTAGTTTTCCGAGACCGATGGCGAGTTGGGATTTCTAAATTCGCAAGGAGAGGTGCACTTTTTAGCATTTACACCAAATTTAAAATGGTACCAGCAGAATTTATGATGAGTTGAACGAGATCTGGATCTGTTATTTCGCCCTCTGAAGTTTCTGGACTTGCTACGGGACCGTTGACGATGTGCAAATTCTTCGAATTGTTTTGTGAGTGATGCAATTCCGGCTTCTAACGTTTCAATTTTTTTGCTATCAATGGATGATGAATTAGTAGTATAGGATTGTGCAATGGAAAATGATTCTGAAGAATTGTAGACACTAATTATTTTATCTGCCATTTCCGTGATATTGTCCAGCGGATCTTTACTAATAGACAATATGGCTTGTACTTGTTGAGGTAAACGCTGAAGCCAAAGTGATTTTGAAACTTCTTCCGAGATAGAATTGCCAGCCAAACCTTTCATATGCCGCAATAAGTCAGATGGGCGTTTGTCGCCGAGATCAATTTCAGTAAGTAGTTTTTTTAATCGAGATTCTTCTGTGTCGGTTAATCGAGTTAGAAGAGCATTTTTCAAAGTTTCGTACTTATTCTCACTTGGCGGATTGGATAAAACATCTACTACGAACTCTAACACATTTTCGTCGAGCGCTGCTACAACGGTGTTAAATTTAGTGATATCTTGAGTAATGTTGCTATTTAAAAATTGAGCTTCAAGTTGTATAAACCAAAGTTTTGGTTTATTTTTCCAAAATACTGGCGGTTTAACAGCGATTCTGCTCAACTCAGAGTCCATATTTGAGTTATTATCAACCATAATGAAAAGATGACACAATAACGGTATTAAAAAGAATTTAACATACCTCGCTATTTACCGCGATAAAAATAGCTTTGCAACGTTCAGAATTCAAGTCCAAGGTCACCAATGTAGAGATATTTTTGATGTTAGCACACATATTAGAGAATTAAGTCAGTTCAATCATTTGGAATAACATCGACTCTACGAAACAACTTTACTAACTGAAAACAAAGTAAACATTAATTTTTAAAGCAATATCTGGTTGCCAACTCAGAAAAAACATATGAGTAATAATATTTAGATAAATCATAAAAAGAACGGAAATACAGTGAGTCAGCGAGGATAATCTTTTTAACACCACAATAATAAATCTTGCATTTCCGTTGATGCACGTGATACAAAAAATAATACCTCAGCGATCAGAATTTAGGCGCCACAAATGTAAGAAACAGAGCTGTTTAATTGGTCAGGTAATCATTCTAAAAAAATTATATTTCTTCCAACTGCAGTGAAACTTAAATCCTCAAACAATGTTTTTCATAAAATAAATGAAAATGTTTTGTGAATGGAGTAAAATAAAAAATACAAACTGATAAAAAATTTCTCTTTGATGGAAAATATTCAATGAACCAATGCATTTTTTATTCATGAATCAAATTAAAAATCCAATACCCTGTAAACACAGCAATATTGCAGATTTAAAAAAGCAACAGATAATAATTAAAATCAACATAAAGAAAATAAATAAAGCTAGGAACCATCTCACTTTTCCCTAGTATCATTGAATTGAAATAATGCATAAAGGGAAGATTATAAAATGTGCAGAAAAATTCATGTGAAATAATCATTTTTTAAACAATGGAAATGGTCACTGAACTAAATATTTTAATTTAACTTGGCATTTCAATATACCATCTCAAGATAAGAATATTCTGACATAATACAACATATAAATAAAAGATAGTCCCTTGCTCTCAACCATTTTTACAAGCGGTGAGTACAAGATGGATTAATCCATCCCATAGGAATATTGATGACAAATAGTTGAGGTGGCACTCACAAGCATTTTAGTTGTGATTGAGACAAGTCTTTCATTTCAAACAAAGTGGAGAAATTTCCGGATGAATTTGCTTTTTTATTATTTTTATTTTGCAAACAGCATTTAAGTACTTTTTTAAAAAAAAGTTTTACTTCATGGTTTAATCTTAAATATGAAGAATTAAAGAAACTTTTCCAATATCACACAATATTTCAATTTATATTTAACAGACAATTATGACCAAAATTAAAGAAATTAACTGCATCAGTTTTCTTACATACTATTATATTTTAATAAAAGATATCTGAAATGTTTCGATATTTAAAAATAATAATTAAGATGACAATACTGAACAGAGAAAATTTAAATTATGTATATTATAAACTTGAATTGAATTAAAATGATTCTTAAATTGTACATACAGTTTTTTCTTTACATACAAGTGCAGCCATTAAATTTTTTAAAAATTAATTTAGAAATTCCCATTATATAGATTACATTTATATTATACAATAAGTACTTATATGAAAGGAATTTCTATAATACATTCCATATCTTATTTGAAATATTATCCATGGTACAATTCATGATTTTACAAACACTCTTATCCATAATAAATTCTACATATTTAATATTATTTACATCCTTTTTCCTTGATTTATTTGATGAGAAGAAAGAGAAATGCGTAGTTGTTTCAAGTTTTTGTAATTATGTTTCATCAAAAAAATTGAACATAAAAGCTGATAATTAGGCTCAAAATTCCATAAAAATAGTAGATAAAAAAAAGAAAATCTTCATAAATTATTTTGAAATTTTTTTTACCAGAAATGATAATTCTAAACATCTTTATTAAATGCATTTCCTTAAAAGCATGTGCGTATATATATATATATTGAATTATTCATTGAAATTTGATTATGTCTTTTAATTCGAAATTCATCTATTTTTCTCTACAAACAAGAGAGGATTACATTTTTTAAGAAAAAGCATGATTTTAAAATTGTTTTTAAGAAATTTTATTTAATTTTCAGTTGTACTGAAAAATAATAAATAGAAACACTAAAGTATTCATTAAAACAATGCCCGAGGGAATAAACCCGCAGTTAAGTAGCAAATAAAGAAATTTGAAGAAACTTGAATAATCGAACAAAATATATTAAAAGTTATAAACCGTGAATTAAATCGCTTTTTTATTTCTTCAAAACGACAAAAAAAAATCGAACAACTAAAAGCGTTTGAATCTGATAAGAAACACATGCCTGCATTCTGAAACCGATGAGTTTATATAGTTTTGTTATGTACTTTGTGTTATGTAAATAGTTATTAATTACACAACTTCAAGAACATAACTTTTCCTCCATTCTATAGGATTTATTTGGCAACTGCTGACTCCAAATTTCAACAACTTCACAATCACAAGCGACACCAGATTTAAATCCAAGCGCCAAACCTTTTTTAGAAGCAGTTATCGAACAGTTAAGATATTATCACCTTGCGTTAACAGAAAATATATTTTAAAAGAAAATACAAATTTTTTTTATGAACTTAGAATATTTTGCTGTAAAAATTAATAATTATTTTTTTATCAAATATTATAAGAGATTTACAATTTTCTAATTATTATATTAATATTATTAAAATTGCTAGATCATTAAATATTAGTTGACTGGAAAGCCATCTAGTGTCAGGAAAATTAACATGCCGTTACAGTTTCGTCACAAACAATGAGTTTGTTTAGAGAAAATTTGTTTCAGAGCAATCGCAATTAGTTAATAGTATTTGTTTTCAGATCAGATCGCGATTAGTTAATAGTATTTATTTTCAGATCAGACAATTTTAATTCAACATGAATGTTACTTACCTTTTAAAAAATAATGCTTTTTTTTCTTTCATTATGCAAACAATATAAAATTTGGTTGCAGGACAGATTGTCTGTCGTAATGTTTTGTTACGATATATTTATTTTCTTGCCTCTGGATGGCTGTCCTAAAAGTTTAATTAATTTTTGCACCTAACCAGCATTTATCGTTTGCAGCGATTCAAGGGAATCCTTATAATTCAATGCATTAAGTTAAAATAGGAACATTATTAGGGTTTAATGTTCAGATTCGATCTTTAATTAGATTGAGAATATTTTTTAAATATTAGTAAAAGCGTTTCCTCAGAATTATGAAATAATTTTCTCTTTTCCATCGTATTTATGAAAATAACATAGCCTCCGTATCTCTAGTTGGAGATATTCTAACAGGAGGTTAAAGTGCTTGACTCATTTCATATGAATTTATAAGTCTTCACTACTTCAAGCGTTGCGTAACAAAAAGAATGTTCGCACTCTGTCATTCTAACAGCAGTATTAAGTAGCAAAAATAAAACTTCTGTCCAATTGATATTAATAATTAACCGATAATTTCATGACTTAAAATACATTTACGGTATTCGCTTCTCATCAATCAGATACTTTTAAAACATGAGGTAGGTAAAGAACGAATTTCATTCGCCATAAAAATTAAGATTATGTTACGTTCTTAGAACGGGATAATAATAATAATATTAAAAAAAAGGTCTTAAGGATGAACTGATATTAATAGTAATGGAAGTACTTCAATATTTAAATAAAAAAAGAAAAGATTAATATTTAAAAAAACATACTCAAAAATAAATTTGAGTAATGTTTGTTCCTCCGAAATTTCTAAAGTAAAATAGCAAATAATAATAATAATAGAGAAAAAATCGTTTGCTTTTACCTTTTAATAATATTTTAATTAAAATAAAAATAATAGCAGTTATAAAAGGTCTGAAAAGGAATCGTCTGTTAAATGTCTATTAACAGATTTAGAATGTGATATTTACCGAACAAATTTATTGCCTACGTTTTATCGAAGACATCAAAAGAACCAAAACCGAAACAATATCTTGTTGTAACACGATAAAGAGAGAGAGAGAGAGAGAGAGAGAGAAATACATCCATACATGAAAATCATCTTTTCAGTTAAGAAAGTAACGATTTTGTTAAATTTGTCGAAAAATCTTTTAGAAATTTATTCAGTTTTTCTCAATTTAACCTTTTTAAAACTTTGCATCAACAATCAAAAGCGTTTGAATTAAATTCTTTTGAGCAGACGATAATTCTCTTCATCCAAAAAAAATTCATGCAAACCAGTTTTTTTGCAATATTTTAAATCAAAATAATATTGAAATGTAAACAAATTCAAGATATTAAAAAATGAAATCTACTAACGTAAATTTCAAGTTACCATACGAGAACATTATTATTATTGTGTCATTATTTGTATTAATTAATTAAGTCATTAGACAGTTCAAAAAGGGCCGTGGTAGACTGGTTGGTTGGACATTGGACACATCCCTTGGGTTGCGAGCTCGAACACGCCAGCCGAAAACTCTCCGTGTGTGCTGTGGCTGGCTCGCGTTAAATTTGTCGACGTCACAAAGTTATCCACGTCGTGAGTAATACCACTGGGGTACTGGTTCAAAGGTAATTGTTTTCTGTTCCAAATCTAAATTACGATCTGTCGATAAATGAAACGCATGAATGAAGCTCGCCTTGTAAGAAGGGTTTGTGACGCGTGTGTGCTAAAAGTTGGACTTCTGCTATCTGGTGCTTAAGGGTCCATGCCCTCAGAAGCTACTGTACCCTTCCTACGGATGTAAAAGCGAAATACGAGAACAATAACAACAATTAATTTAAATCTGTTTGAAAAAACCGCGAGACTTCTTTATTCCTCTCTCTCTATATATGTATATATAATGATATATTTTTTTAACTTTCATTTTCAATTTTCTAGCTAGCTAACAAAGTTTTGGAGTTCGATCGATTTTGAGATGAAATAACAGCTATGATGTCATAACTCTTTGTCAGCCTTTTAAAAACGCATCTGTTGTCAAAGAAGCACACATGATAATAATGCAATACTGGTAAAAGCAGGTAAAAATATATATGATTAAAAGATGTTGATGGATATTGCCATTTATGCTTTATGCATTGATAACGGGATTTCAACCTTCAATTAATCTTTGCCTTTAATTATTTAAAATTCAATACCGAAAATTGCATCATGTTCTCACATGATAATATGACATGATAGTACCCCTTACATGATAATATGATTTAAAACAGTGTATATTTAGTTTAAATCACTATATAAGCAATTGTATACACTTATAAATGTATTCATTTATATCTATAATAATGAAGTTCAATGTTTGTGTTGGGGCTCTACAGGGCATACTGTTCGACCTACAGCTACCAAATTTGGTATGTGTATACCTTGGGGGACGGGGATGCGCACCTCGGATCCCTTTTTTGGAATTTTTTAATTAAAACTTTAAGTAATTAAAAATTAAGCGAAATTTCGGCGTTTTCCCGTTATAACTTCTGAAAATATTATAGCACAAAATTGATTTTTGTATCAAGCTACAGCTCAAAAAATTATCTTTCAATATTACTGATGTTTTTACCTATAAATTAAATATCTATTTTAAATGAGTTTTGGGAAAAAGTTAATTTATACATACTTTTAAAACATTTATTTCATATAAAGTAAATAAAATATTATCTGCGCAAGCATCTTAAAAAGATAGCTTTTAATAAAGTGTCCCCATCATATTTACAAAAACCTTGATTTAAAAAAATAAGTTAATTACTACTGCAAATAAAACCTTGAAAAATGTAATTTTCAGCTAGTGATTATATGAAATGAAATAAATAGGAAACGGGATTTTATTTTTAATAATAAAAGTAAGACAAAGTTTTTTTTTATATTATCGTTTGCAATACCAAAATTATTGATTCAATGAAACAATTAAAGTAAATAAAAATAAATGTAATAAAATATTTCAAACAATACTGATAAAACAAACCTCAAATGTCATGGGTCAGGTAACTCACTTTCGTACCTCTTCTTTCCATTGGAACTTCTGGAAATGTTCTAAATCTCATCAGCGGACTCACTGCAGCTTCATTCAACTGATTGAACAGACTTCATTAACTGTTCACTGACTGAAACTTCAATTTGTTTTTGTGCGTGCTCGCTCTCTTGTGTTTAATTTATATTTTGTTCTAAGTATTTGAAACAGGGGATAACAGCCATTGTTGCTATAAATCCCAACACCTTACTTCTTTCAAATTTCAAATTTCAACAAAACGAATATTTTTTGCACGTAAAATTCGGGGAAATCAAATCTTCTGATCCAAAACAATATCATGTTCTCAGATGATAAAAAAAAATTATTACTTTCTTATTAACAATTTGAAATTTACTGGATACAATGTCCTTGGTGAGTTTGGTTCTTTTTGAAAGGAATTTTCAAAAACAAAATTAAATATATATCAAGAACTACAGCGAATTTCTTAAGAGAATTTGATACGCATACATAAAAAGACTTGCTGAATTGAAATATCAATAAATAAATAAATAAATATTAAAATGAAATTGCTAATCATATTTCAATGTGTCATGTCAGAGCATCATTTCTTGAACGGCCAAGCACCAAGTGCTCCTACAAGTTAAATTATATTTTTATTCGTTTTCATTGTTTCATTGAATTGGTCACTTTAGTATTGCAAACGATCCAAAAAAAAAACTTTGTCTCGCATTTATTGGTTTAAAAAAATATCCCATTTCCTGTTTATTTCATTTCATATAATCGCGTGCTCAAAATGAGATTTTTCTATGTTTTATTTGCTGCAGTCATTAACTTATTTTTTTTAATCAGAGCATTTGTAAATGCATTGGCAACACGTTATTAAAAGCTGATTTTCTTTTAGATGCTCGTTCAAATAGTAAAATTTTTATTTTTCGCCCACGGAATTTTGTTGACGCCACAAATCTCATTGCCCCAAAACAACATCGTTCTGACGTGATTTAAAAAAAAAAAATTCTTGATTTAAGTAACTGAAATTTTTTGAGATAGTAGTGATAACTATGCTAATTAATTAGGTTAATCCGTTTGTCTATTTCACTATAGCTATCTTTTTAAGTCATTTACAACGAAACCAATTTTGTGAAGTTGGAATTATTAAGTTACAGAGGTATTCTTTTATTATTATTGACGACTGTACCAAAGGCAATCGATATGAATGACTGCTGCCATCGATATGAATCTTAAGGGAAGATTGAGTTATACATTGACTAGTTTTTAAAATCATTTGTTTGATTAATTCTAAGACTCCGGCATGTTAATCATACATTATTTGAAAAGCAGGACAATCTCTTTTGCCAAAGGAAAAAGGACTATGTCTCTTCAAGACCTGGTTACTGTGACAAGAACGAAGACTGACGATAATGCAGAAATATCTGCTCTGATCATGATAAATGGAAAGCTATTTTTAGTGTTTTGCTCAGCACTGTAGTTTTAATTTCGTTTCTTTTCTGAGTCGATGGATTTCATCACATTTTGGGAGATCGGTTTGATAAAATGGGAAAGGGGGCGAGAAAGTTGAATAGATTAGAATATGGTCAGATATTTCAACTAACAAAACAAAATTTTAATATTCTTTTAAATACTAAGAAATATTTCGGTGAATTAGGTATCAAATATATCGGAAAAGAACACCTTCAACATTTTGCTAATTTTCCACAACTGCTCTTATTTCTCAACGGTTCAAAAATATGACGGAAGATTGTTTAGATGGCTAACTATTTTTTTTCCTATTATTAGTTTACACTCTTCTTGTGTGTGTGTGTGTGCGTGCGTGCGTGTGCGTGTTTGTTTAATTAATCGATTTTTCGGATTCATTTCGAAGAACTTTTGAATTAAAATAAAACAGAATAAAGGAAATTAACAATTTCTAATTTGTATCTCAGTACCCCCAAATTCACGCATTTGCGTTGCCCCTATTCGTTTTGAATATTCCCGCATTCTCTTTATGTTCCGATTGGCGACACCTTTATTTTCATCGGATACGAACTTTTTTGGCCAGACTAATTAGCAAAACAGTTATAATACCAAAAAATAACACCAATAAAATTCAGTCAGGTCTCTTTTTATGCGAATTGTTTTTATGCGATTTTGAAGTTATGCGGTTTGTATTTCATCCTCCAAACATTTCAAGATTTTTGCTATTATTATTATTTTTTATACTTATTATTATTATTTTTTTATATTTTTTATACGAATTAAAACTTCCACCGTTTGTAAAAATTAAATAATTTGTTTCGAATTGTTTCACCTCCCTCCCTCCATTGGTATGTTGCATTATTAATTACGCACATGAAATTGGAGGAGAGGGTTTTAATACCTTCAGCCACGATGATATAGATGAATTGCTGGTGGATGACGCATTAAGTGACAATGATGTTATTGATTTAACTTTAGATCTAACTGTAGACGGCGTCGTAGGTATAGAAGGTGATAATGATGAGGAAGAAAAATCAACTCCCCTCACTGGAAAATTAATTCAAGAAGGTCTTCAACTTTGCAGTTAATTAGAAAATCATTTTCTTATTAATGACCCCAATTCTGAACGAGCCTCTAAATAACAACGGCATGTCTGGATATCGTGAACTAAATAAAAAAATCCTTATCGTAAAGTTTAATTACTGATTACATTGTCAGAAAAGGAAGAGCTACACAGAACGAGAATGAAGATTGTGAAAATCTGTGGCCTTTACCGCAAATATCTATTGCAGAGACTGTCTCTTCTGATGATGAAGGTGATTTGGAACCACTTCGCAAACGGTGCAAACCATTATCAGATAGCGATAATGATTTAAAATGTAAAACTATGTGTATTACTTCTCCATAAAATAAAATGAATTAAGGTTTGAATACAAGTTTTTTTTAGCTTTTGTATGAATTTCTTTCAGACATTCGAAGTAATTTATCATGCAGTCTATTTCTTTTCATTTCTGCAATTTTTTTTATGCGGGTTTAAGTTAATTTTAACTAGTTGTTTTGGTTTTATGTGATTTTAGGAAACTAAGGAACGTATCCCTACTTTTTCCATTCAAGTAATGTCTTTTTTGATGCGATTTTTTTAATGCGTTTTTCGGTAGAACGTATCTACCGCATAAAACGAGACCTGACTGTACTTTTTATTCACCCACTCAAGTTCAAATACATTTTTTAAAACTTGTAATGGATGACACTTGATGTTAATGCAGTTTTTTCAAATATTAATTCATTAATTTAATTAAATTTATGTTTAATACCTCAAATAGAGTGTTAGTGTCATCCACTTTGAAAAGTAAATAGAAATAATGAGCAGGCTTTCGCTCGATCGGTAAAATGCGAGGATTTCAGTATTTTTTTAGGTGAAAGTGAAGAATGCGAGTTCAATTCTTGCGAAAATCAATATTTGTTTGATAAATTATTTATAGTAAATGTAATTGTTTAATAAAAAGTAATTAAAATATAAAAAAATTTTGTTGACCTAAGTAGAATTGACTTACATTTTTATTTTTATATATTTCTTGTTTCTACAACTTTTTAAAGAGCAAAAAAGAGAAAAAAGTCAAAATTTTTTCCTCTGTGACTTTATTGGGATTTTTTTTAACATGCAGCATAGGGAAATTTAGGTATCTTTAAAAAGATGTGGTAAGCATTAATAGTTTTTCCCCTTCACTCAAAGCGTGCGAACCTGCTGAATTTTCAGTTTTCTAGATAGGGTGTAACAATAATTAAATAAAAAAGGTGAAATTCGATCAGGAAATCAGAGAACATTTTAGCATGAAGTTAATATGGGCTTTATAATTACTTTTTTTTTCGGAAACACAAAAACGAAATTGAAATTTTTAAGAGTTGGATTCTGAAACAAGAAATGTATATACATACGAATAAGAGTAATACATATAGATATTGGAAAACTTCTGTTTTAAATTATATTAAAAAAAAGATACGATTATATACGTTTAAAAATTTTGTAAACATGTGGATTTTTTCCTGCCGTCTATTTGGTTCATAAAACAATAAATAATTAGAATAATATTCAGAAGTTGTTAAAAATCCTCAAAAACTGGTAAGTTTGTACATATAAAAAAACCCAGCTTGTTGCTGTAGAATTAGTCATAATACAACAAGCAACGAAACAAGTCAAAAAAATTGTATGACAGAGATAAATATTGCTGTCACGAGAAAGAATTAACATTTCTTATTTTTTTTATATAATTACAGTTCTTATAATATCTTAAAATTAATCATTTTTGTTAAATTTTACGTTATTATAAGAATTATTCGAAAAAATTGGAAGTTTATAAATATATATAAAGAAAATCAGCTCGTTGCTGCTGAATGAGTCATAGTACAACAATCCACAAATTCTTAAAAACAGTACAAAAAATTTTTATAATAGAGGAAAAAAAATTAATATCCCGAGGAGAAATTAACATTTCTTAATTCTTATGACATCATAAAATTAATCGATTTATTAATTTTATGATATTATAAGGATTATAATTATATCTGTAATATCTGTAGTTAATTAAATTTTAATTAATCCAAAATGCACCAATTTAAAAAGGCATAAGTGGTAGAAAAAATTCTAAACAAATTAATAAATATAGATTTGTCACATATTTCTAGTCGCAACAAAAGAAGAAATACTTAGATTAGGAAGCAATTCGTTGTCACTGAAAGCAAACGATAATTTGAAGTAGAAATATTCTAATACTAATTTTAAAACAAAAAAAGTATCATAAAATTTTTAAAAAAATAATTAAATTATTTAAAACAGAAATTTTAAGCCTAATTTATAATTGTTAAAAAACTATTTAAAATATTTTCCATTAAAGCGTTCTAGATTCTTTGAATTCAAATTCACAAAGAGCAATAATTTGTGACTCATGATATGACGAAAGACTGAATTTAGAATTTTATCTTTTTTTTTTTTTTCCTTAGCAATTTGATGGCGTCAGTGAATAATGCTGTGTTCAAAGAAGAGCAAAGGGTAAGGGTATTTTTAATTAAGAGTAGAACGGGAAAATAACGATTTTCCCTGACTATTACATTAGAAAAGGTTGCTCTCTTCCAGGAAATGTTACTGCGACGCAATGAAAACAGGTTACAAATACCGGTTATTCTTGTAATAAAGCGTTCAACCCATAATCAACTCCTTCTTTTGGAGGCTCTCTTTTAAGAATTATTATGGTATCAATTCACCTAAAATTTGTCCTGTATTCACTACTAAAAACTAAATATTTGTTGACTTTTCAGAACAATTCTTTCAGAAGAATTCAGAACAATTAATTCAGAAGAATACTGTTCTTTTGAATTATTTATTATGAATATATGAAAATAATCTATTATGAAATATAGATATAATAAAGCAAATAAAAACTAAGCATTTATTTACTTTTCAGAACAATTAATTGATAAGAATAATGCTATTTTGAATTACTTAATATTAATAAAAAATATTTTATAATGAAATGTAAACAAAATAAAGCAAATAAAAACTAAATATTTGTTTACTTTCAGAACAATTTTTAAAAAGAATTCAGAAGAATATTGTTTTTTTAAAATTATTTATTATGAATAAATGAAAAAAATTTATTATGAAATATAAGCATAATAAAGCAAATAAAAACTAAATATTTATTTACTTTTCAGAACAATTCTTTCAAAAGAATTCAGAAGAATATTGTTCTTTTGAATTACTTATTATTAATAAAAATATTTTATAACGAAATGTAAACAAAATTAAGCAAATCAAAACTAATTATTTGTTTACTTTTCGGAACAATTCTTTCAAAAGAATTCAGAGCAATAAATTCAGAAGAATGCTGTTCTTTTGAATTATTTATTATGAATATATGAAAATATTTTATTTTGAAGTATAAGCATAACAAGGCAAATAAAAACTGAATATTTATTTACTTTTCAGAAGAATATTGATCTTTTAAATGATTTATTATGAAATATAAACGAAATAAAGCAAATAACAGTATTGACTACTTTATCAGCCTCAAATTAATTAAAGAAATTAGGCAATTTTCTTCTTTAAAAATTTATTTAGAATGTAAGGGCATCTCTGGATGTTAAAGAAAAATACTTTTTAACCAAAGAAGTTTTAGTTGATACTCATTTGAATCTCTTTAAAAACAAAAAGAGAGAGAGAAAAACTCTTGCAAGAACATAAGAAAATATGTAACATTTTCTGTTACTACCTACAATGAATTATGATTCATTTCGTGCTATCAAACACCCCAGGAAAGAGCTGAAAAAAGACGTTTAATAAATCAAAATTCTTTTCCAATTATTTATTTTCCAATTTCCAATTTTTAATTTACAATTTACTAGAATCACTGTGTAGTAGCCGTTTTTAATGCAAAACAATATTAGCTTGTTTTAATCCAAAAGCACAAAAGCATTGCACATTTATTATGCTTTAGGAACACCGCAATATCTAGCGTTACCATTTGTACATATTAAAAAAAGCGTCTTAAAATATCGAAATTTGCAATAATTTAGCCTATTTATATTAATGCCCTGATTTGAAGTTACAGAGGCTTATTTTGAGCTGAATTACAACCGTATGAAGAAATCAAACCTTGCGCTGACAAATTTTTTCTATACTTCCATATCACACCAACAGGACATTTCCCTACGGATGTTTAACAAGAACCAAGTATTAATACACATGGTTTTCAGGGTTAGAAAAAGTTACGTAGAATCACGAATTTAAGATAAAAACAATTAAGCATGACTGGTTAGTAATCATTTCCACGGGAAGCTAAGATGAACCATTGTTATTATTGTTGTTTTCGCGTTCCACTTTACAACGGAAGGAGGGATGCAGTATCTTCTGAGAGTATGGACCACTAAGTAACTGAGGGCTGAAGTCTGACTGCTAGCTCACACAGTTATGTAGAGTCACGAATTTAAGAAGGAAACAATTAACCATGACTGGTTAGAAATCATTTCCACGGGAATTTAAGATGAATCATTGTTATTGTTGTTGTTCTCGTGTGCCACTTTACAACGGAAGGAGGGATGCAGTAGCTTCTGAGAGTATGAACCACTAAGCACCCGAGGGAAGAAGTCTGACTTCTAGCTCACACACGTCACAAACCCTTTTTACAGAGTGGACTTCATTCATTCATCCACAGATCGAATTTAGAACTAGATCAGAGAACGATCACCTCTGGATCAGTACCCTGGTGGAATTACTCTTAGCAAGGAGAACTTTGTGACCACGACAGATTTAACGTGCGCTAGCCACCACAAAGACGGAGAGTTTTTGGCTGACAGGCTCGAGCTCACAGCCCAAGAGGATGAATGTCTAACCTCCTCGCCAATCTCCTATAATGGCTTTGAAAACAAAAGTGACTTTTCCATTAAAGAGCTATCCAAATTATTCTTTTCGTTACCTGAAAGTACATTGCAGTAGTTGTCTTAACATTAGTAAAGGATTTTTCCATACTGAATAATAATTTAAAAAATCAAACCACATTAAAAATTAAGGAAATACTATAATTATTTTTTTTAAATGAGCAACAAACCTTTTTTTATTTAACTTAATAAACTTAACTACATACAATATTTTTCATTATTATTTTTACAATTTCGTTTTTTGTACCAAGGATTTGATACTATGTTTAGAGCAGCATCTTCAAAATGCAGCATACAGTTGACCATGACCGAAAATTAATTTATTTTGAACTGTATAAAGGCAAATTTTGTCAACGGTTTGACCTTGTGACATGTTAATGGTCATGGCAAAAGCAAATCGAATAGGAAGCAGTGTCTTGTGGGAAACAAGAGATAAATTCTTACTGTTTTGAGTAATTTTTTTGTTTTGTTTTACCACAGTATTATCTATTTTATAACCGTCATAACTGTACAAAGAAAATCTGTGTTTTTTGATGTCTTCCATACAATTAACATGTATGATGTGTTGTGACTGATGACACTTTACAAGACACAGTTATCTTTACACTTATCTATACTATTATTACAGTTAACACTTACAGGTATCTGTCCCTTTTTACAGGGGGAGGGAGCACATTCACGCATCTCATAGAATACAAAAGAAAAATCACCATGTCCGAACTGGGACTCAAATCCAGGACATCCAGGCGACGGGGCAGAAGCGCTACTTATACAGGAAAACGCAGTTACAATTAGTCTAGTACCAGAAATAAAAAAGATATATTGCTTGATAAATTGTGTCCTAGGTACTCATTTTCATTCAGGCATCTCGACTATCCAATTCTTTTGTTAGCATTTTTTTAAATGTGCGTCAATCACATCTCCGTTATTTTTACCGATAAACATGGTCAGCTTCAAAATATTCAGTTGCTTATGTCGTTGTCTACAGCGTTTATAATAAGCGTATCGATTGGTCAGATCATTACTCATTTTCAAGCAAAATTGATTGTTAGCCACTGTTAAGGAAACAAATATGTGATCCCCCCTTTTCAATAGCTGTGACTGTTGTCTTCTGTGGTTGGTGATTTTTTCATAGCTTTTTATATTATTACGTATCAGAGAATGCGTTTATAGTGGGTGTATAGTGTGAGTAGGGCCCGACTTAGCCTAGTTGGGGCACGGGGCTAAAACTTCTTAGGGGCCCTCTCTGCATCACTACCTTAGAAATGAAGAGAATTCATTAACGAAGGAAACGTAAAATAAGATTTGTATTCAATTTAGAGGAGCCCACTTATGTGGGGGACCCGGGGCAACTGCCCCGTATACCCATGCCTTAGTCAGGCCCTCGGTGTGAGGACACAATTAGCAGGCCTGAGTAGAAAACAACTACGACTTTTATTTACAGGAAGACACCAACACAGAGACAACAAATAGGTACAGCCTAGACAAACACGGGACAGCAGACAGTAGCCCGCAAGTAGTAATCGACCACAGCACATAAAGCGGCCTGACAGAATCCGGCAGGAGAGAGGAAGGTCTCTCCAAACGACTGAATTCATCACTGTCACCTCTCTTCAATTGCCCACTCCGCTTGCGATACATTTCATTTCTCCTCTGCAGCTGATGGCATGTGCAGTTATAGGAGCACCCGCTTTAGTTCGAAGCTATCTCCTGTCATGGCGTTAGGCTGTTTGGTTTTACCAGGGCTTCTGGTGGATGGCATGGACTGTCAGGTCGCGTTCAGTATTCTATATCAACAGATTTTGTTCTGCGGAGCAGTACAGTCTTCCCAGGGAGAAGTGATAGTGAGTGATGTCGCCGTCCAATGGGAAGTTAGCTTCGTCGTGGTGGGTGAGTTGGGTTATGGCGACGTGCAGAGTGTGTAGCTGGTAAAGATTTGGGAAGATGTTTAGGCTATACTATTGTTTGTCCTGGGCGAATCACATCGCAGTCTACCGTAGCCGTATCAGGGAACTTGGCAGGTTCACTTCAACAGCTGATTTCTGCAGTTAGAGGAGAGCCCGCTTCATTTGGAATTATCTCTTCTCTTGGCGTGGCTGAAGATGTTAGCATGGCTTTGGTAGGTGACATCAGCTGTAGAGTCTCTTTTGAGACTGACGATATTTATAACTCCCAGGGGTGGTCTGAAACCCTTCTAGACTATCTTGGTTTCTATTGGGCAGATCCTGAAAATTCTCAAAGCTTATAGCAGTATTCATTTTGTCGCCAACTTAGTCGCCAAGTTTGTCACATATCTCAGAGATGACCCGCTCAGCACACAACAGGGTTGATGTCAAAACAGTCTTTCTTACGATGAGACTGTTCGGGCTGGGAATAAAAATTATAGTTTTGTTGTTACTTATGGCACTTGCCTATGGACAAGTTCACGCAAGGCCCGACTAAGCCTAGTTGGGTCCTAGGGCAAAAACTTCTTTGGGCCCCTTCTGCTTCAATTCTTAAGTAATGATGAACATTCATTAGAAAAAAAACCTAAAATAAAATTTATATTCAATTTGGGGGGCCCACATAAATGGGGGCCGGGGGCAACTGTCCCGTATGCCCCTATCTTAGTCAGGCCTTGAGTCCAAGGCACTTGCCTATGGACTTCAAGATCAAAAACCAATTGAGCAATTTTTTAACACTCATGATCTTTTTTGTGATACAGCTGGAGGCATAAATATATCAGGATAATGAAGGAAATTCATAGCACAATGAACAAAATGTAGAAAGATTCCTAAATTAGAGATATAAGTTTATCGGAAATTGAAGTTTAAAAATACTTGCTGAAGAAGTTATTAAAACCAAATTACACAGAATATTTAATTGAGATTTTTAACAACTGTTAAACTTGGCGTATCAGAAAGATAGTAATTATTAAAGTATCAATTCATTTAACAATAGCTCATTTACCATTTTTTGGGGGGGTTTCTTAAATCGTATTTACTAATCTTTTTAATCATAAAATTATAAAGTTCACAATTAATATTAAATCTTTACTTGTAATAAAGCTCAATGTGTGTGTGTGTCTGTTGGCGCTCTACAGGCCAAACCGTTCGACCTACGGCTACCAAATTTGGTACATGTATAGCTTGGTGACCAGAAATATGCACCTCGGAGCCCCTTTTTGAATTTTTAATTAAAATTGTAATTAATTTAAAAAATAAGCAAAATGTCGGCATTTTACTGCCGTAACTTCCGAAAATATTGCAGTACAAAATTGATTTTTGCATCATGTTAAAGTTCAAAAAATTATCTTTTCAATGATGCTAATAGTTTTGACTTATAAATTAAATTTTTATTTTTTATAAATTTTTAAAAATTCAATTTAATTGTTGTGGTTTCAATTTATTTGTATAAAATAAAAATAAAATTTTATCTGCACTAGCTCTAAAAAAATCAGCTTTTAATAACATGACGCAATAAAATTTACTAAAGCTCTTACTAAAAAAATTAATTACTACTTGAAATAAAACCTAGAAAAATATTAATAAGTGATTAAATGAAAGAAAATAAATAAGAAATGTGATACTTTTTAAAGCAATAAATGCACGAAAAAATTTTTAGGATCCTTTGCAATTTCATAATTGTTAATTCAATTTAAAGAATTAAAATAAATAAAAATATAAAATAAAATAGATTTAAAAAGCACGATAGTTAAAACTCAAGAATTTTAGAAAAAAAAGCACCAAACGATAATCTTTGCCAGAGATTAATTACTTAAAAGTCAGAAATGACGTCATTTCATAGAAACTACGAACAAAGAGCAATTGATAATAAGTTAAAGGAAAATACAATAAACTCTTAATTATTTCTGAAGTAAAACATTTTTGCCTTCATGATTTTTTAAAAGTTTTAAAATAATGAGACATGATTTTAATTGTTACTTTTACTTATATGAAGAAGATACATTGTGCAGATCAAAGAATTCGCCTTCGTGAATGTAATGAAACTCCGAATTTCAATGAATCATGCTGAAATAAAAACGCATCTGCTTTCAAAGAATCATACGTAATAATTAATAATGCAAAATTTGTAAAAGCAGATTAAAATATTTTTTATCCGCATATTTCGGAGACATCAAAACTTTCTAACCAAAACAATATCATGTTCTTACATGAAAAAAAATAAATCAACTATCATTCCAAATTAAAAATATAAAAATGTCATTTTCAGTACGTGTCTGCATAAAATGAAACAAATATGAAACATGGTTTTTTTTTGGAAAATAAATGCAAGGAAATGTTTTCTATGATATTTTATAATACATATATTACTAATTCAATTAAATAGTTTTATTTAAGGCGACAATGGCTTAACATCTACAAGACATCTTCGGAGCCCAACATATAATTTGTTAATTTTTTGTTATAGATATATATCTCTTAACAAATGGTCTAAGGGAAATATATAATTAGTAAATTGAGATAAAAAATGCTGATGAATTACGACTTTTAAATTTTTACATATATCATCTGCCATGTGAATCATTTTTAATAAAATATTTTTGAGACACTACGACAAATAAAAAAAAGGTGACATATCATTCAACTAAATCAATCAAAGTTGACTAATTTATGAAAATTTTAATATAACTATTCGATAAAAGCTGGCGATTTTAGATCACTTTATCGACCGTCTCAAAGAAGTCAATAAGGTTTCTCAAGAGAAATTGGCCTACATTGTGAAAATGTTGATTGTTCTAATCTTTGTAATGTTCTAAACTGAATAAATCAGTCACATTTGATAGCAGAAAATCGAAATGTTTATTTATTTATTTAGAAGTTGAAATATAAAGAATACTTTACACAATATGAATATATAAGACCAAAGGACTGTCTAAAATGTAAACATCATAATTTTTTGAAGTATATTTGTAAACCAAAATATATAAATATATATCGTTGAGAGCCTTTATAAATATTTAAAAATCAAATTAAAAACTTCGTAAATTTCGGAGACTTCAAAACCTTCTAATCAAAACAACATCATGTTCTCTCTCACATGATAATAATGAAAGTAATAAATTATTCATGTTAAAAATGATAGAAATATGGCGAAAACTGTAAACATCCACTCCATTTAATAATTTAGTCTACTTTTAATAAATTTAAAAAAAATTATTGCATCATATGCCTTAAAAAATGCATGAATAAAAAAATATTTCTTTTTATTAAATTATAAGGACCAATAAATAAGATCAAATATAAATAATCAAGGTATTAAATTTAAATAACGAAAGTAATAAATTATTCAGGTTAAAAGTTATTTCATTTTCTTATTTATCATCATTACTTTATCATTACTTATAGTAATATAAATATGGTGAAAAGTGCAAGGACCTAGCTACATTTAGAAATTTAGTCTAAGTGTAAAAAATTAAAAAAAGTTGTTGCATCATATGCTTTAGAAGGAAAAAAAAAGATTTCTGATTTTTAAAAAAATAAAGTCAATTCTCCTAATTAAATTATGAATAGTAATTGAATAAGAACAAATTTAAATAATAGAAGTAATAAATTTTTCAATCTGAAAAATTTTCTGGATTTCTTTTTAAAAATTTCTATTATTCGCAGTAATCTATATTAATAAAAATGGATCCCGAAATGCGTTGATAAACGCAAAACTAGAGAACGGCTAGACCAATTCGGCTAATTTTTTTTAAATATTTTCGTTAAGACACGAGGATGGTTCTTATGGAGAGAAAAAATGAAAAAAAAAAAACTGTTAGGAAAATAGTTAAAACGACACTTTTCTTACTTTCCCGCCAAAAATCTTCCTTTCCTTCCCCCACACCCACTGAATTAGATAGCAGGAAGTAATGATTGAGAAAAAAAATACGCGTAGTCAGTTGGTTTTCATTCATAGATAACGGGATGTTTAAAAAAGAAAGAAAATAGTTGCTTTTATTATTAGTCTGTATGAATATTTAATCTATGCCTGCTCAAAATAAAATCTGAGCAGGGAAGAAAAAAAAGAATAACAAAGGGAAAATAGGGTTTGTAGAAACAAAAGTAGTGAAGAAAAAAAGGATAGAAAAAAGAAAAGAAAAAAAGAAGTGTGTGTGTGTTTCACCATTATTTCCTTTGTGCGCGGCATTTTCCAATCTGTTTTAAAACTTCCGCATCTCTTGAAAACCCATTGTGTCTTCATTTGTTTAGTGTGTTTACATTTATGAAAATTTGAATCTCATTATTCTATAAAAACGTAGAATTTTAGACCTTTCCCTCCACCATGTAAGTAAAATATCAATTCCGGGACAATCATTGCACGGATAGAAAGAGAAAGATGAGTAGCAAAATGAACAGAACATCTGAAGAAAATTATACTAAATAATACTATGAATGAATTATATGATTATCAAGATTTGTTTGGTTTAAAAATATTTTGGTGAAAAACCTTTTATGAGACACAGCTACATAAAATATTATATGAAAATTTTAGCGAGCATTAATACTGGCGAATCGACCGGTCGCCAAAGGCGGCTGGTATAACTATAAAGAAAATTGTAAGCCGGCATCCTGGCTCAGGGGTAGCACGTCTTCACCGAGAACTTTTCGTCCGAAATTCAGGCATGGTTGTTCTTTTGCTTTCTATCTGTAAGGAGTGTGAATGTGGCCCCCTGTAAAAAGGGGATGTGCAAGCGAATGTGATGAGAGTATAGCTAAAGTCGTAATCTTGGCCCTAGTTTGCGCTATTTCAAAACAAGAGACGCTCCTTTCAGCTTAAAACTCGCTAAGCCTCGATGAAGCTGGTCCATGGCAAGTGCCACTAATAATAACAACAACAACAGAAAAATGTAAACATTCGCTATACTTTTTAATTTAGTCAAAGTGTAATACATTTTTTTAAAAAATTATTGCATCATATACTTCACAAAAAGAAGAAATGTGATTTAAAAAAAATAAAGCCAACTCTAAAGATGAATCTAAAAACAGAAGGGTTGAACAGGCAATATATTTTTGTAAATGAATATGCGATACTCAGTAATTGAAAAGTTTTCATTTTTTTAAAATTTAGCACCATAAATACGAATTAAAAAAACATGTGCCGGCTTGCTGGCACAGAGGTAGCGCCTCTGCCTCGTGTTCTGGAGGTCCCGGGTTCGAGTCCCGGTTCGGGCATGGTTGTTCTTCTGTGTGCTATCTGTGAGATGTGTGAATGTACCCCCCTGTAAAAAGGGGTTGTGCAAGCGAATGTGGTGAGTGGGTAGCTAAGTTGTACTCTTGGCCCAAGTTGGCGCTACTCAAATACAAAAGACGCTTCATTCGGGCTTAATCTGATGCTGGGTTCAGCAGCGGGCTTGTCCATGACAAGTGCCATTTGACACAACAACAGAAAAAATATGTATCATTTGAAAGGTAATTAATACATTTTAAATCCTATTTTTATAATTGAAGAAATAAACATATTAAATATATTATTCAAATATATTGGCAAGTGAAATTCCAATAATGACACATAATATATATTGCTGATAAATTGTGGATAAAAATGCATATCATCAAATATTATCTATTATTAGCCAATCACCAAGGTGAGAGATTGCTAAACATTAAAATTAAATACTTCGCGTGTTTTAGAGTGAATATCAGTTATATAAAAAATTGAAATGGCAGAAGTAAATAGTATTATAAAAATAAATTAATAATAATTATTGATAATATTATGAAAATTAATTTATTTTTAATTATTATAAACCATTCAATAAAAAATAGTATTATAAAAAATAAAAACGATCTGAATTTCATTTCAAAAATAAAATATTTCGTTGTGAGATGCTCTTTAAGTATTTTTAAAACTCTACTGAAAATTGAAAGAAAAAAAATTATACGCATAAAAAATTAGTATCATTGATAAGATAATCTTTTGAATTTCAAATATCATAACAATTATTTTTATGCCATAATAATTATGGGATTTATTGTGAAAAAAATACCAAAATTTTTCTTAATTTTTAATAAAATAAAATTTAAAAAAATTGTACCGTACATTTTTATTCTCCATGTTATCCTTATATACATGATAAATTTGATATCTGAATCAAACGGTATGTAAACACTAATACTAACTATATTTTGTTATTAGTAGAAAAATAGATAAATTAATTTTAAAAAATAAACATCACTTTTAATTTATGTTTGGAAAACGAATCAAAACAATTGACATAGCATTAGTTCAAACTTGAAAAAACGCTTTGCATGCAAAAGCCCAAGAAGCGAAATTTTATTTAAATTAAATATTAAAAACAAATAAAAATTGATCCTGACAAAGTTAAATTATTTCATGGCAGAACATGGTGTTATTTTGGGTTATGAGGTTTCTGGCGTCAACAAAAATCCGTAGGTGAAGAATAAAAATGTTTAAGCATCTCAAAAAATCAACTTTTAATAACGCGTTGCCATTACATTTCCAAAAACTCTGATTTTTAAAAAAAATAAGTTTATGACTACTGCAAATAAAACCCAGAAAAATGTCATTTTGAGCACGGGATTATATGAAATGAAATAAATAGAAAATACGATATTTTTTTAAACAATCAATGCGAGACAAAGTTTTTTTTTGGATCGTTTGCAATACTAAAGTGACTCATTCAATGAAAAGATTAAAATGAATAAAATTATAATTTAACTCGCTCGAGCAAGTGGTGCTCGGCCGTTCAAGAAATGATGTTCTGAGAAGATACATTGAAATATGCATGGCAGATTTCATTTTAATCTTTATTTCGCTTTTATTTTAATCATTCAAAAATTTTAAAAATTAAATAGACATGAAGTATGACAATAGGCTATTAAATAAAATTTTCTAGAAAGAATGAGCGAGCTTATCGAAATGAACAACTAATTAAATATTTTTGAAGCTTTCCTTTCTAATAAACATTTCAAATAATCAATTCTATTATTATTTCATCATTTCTCGTCTAAGCTTGGAAAAATTTTGTTAGCCAACGCAATTGTTATAAACATTTATTGAAACACGGATTTAAAGGAAGGTCAATTGTTATTGAGGACGAAGAGGTCATCACCCGCATGAATGTACACGCACCTACCAAACAGGATTTTCGTTTCTGGGCGTAAAAACAGACAATGCCCCAGACGAATCCATCTCCCAATGCTTTAACTACTTAAATATTTTTGCAGTTATTCTAGCAACAATTTTTTATGTAAATACTTTTATTTTTAAATCAAAATTCTGTATTTTTTAATTCTAATTTTTATATACTAATACATTAAAACACTTCCTGCGTTTTAATTTACATACATTTTAAATTATTATTTAAATACATATTTAATAGCAAAACTTAGTATTATTTTGATAAAAAAATTATTCAAATTTCGATTTTTAAGGGATAATTTTAATGTATAAGGGAGATAGAATTTTATGTTCTATAAATGTCATGTTTCTCTAAATTAAAAATTTATCTAAATAGCATAAAAGTAATTCGAACTTGCATGGATCCCCCTGACTTACTTAATTACACAATGGGAATCTTTTTTACATATTTCAAACAATTTTTCTAAAAAATTACAACTCTTGAAAGATTTTCAAAGAAATTTAAATTTTATGTCAACAACATTAAGAGAAAAAGTCCTTAAAAATTACTTGTTGTTTCGAACCCATAAACTATTCACTTCGTTTAACAGCACGTGTTCTAAATATATTTTATTTGCATATAAATGTAAAATTCGCGATAAAATGCTAAAATTGAAATTTCATATTTTGGTGTCTCTGTATGATTTTTTTAACTAATTTAAAAGTTTGTCACTTCATTAAAAAATCTCATTTAATAAATAAGTAAATGAAATATTTCCATCATAAATTTCCAGTTATCATGTGAGTACATTATTAATTTAAGTCATTATTTGTCTTAATTAACTTTAGTCATTAACAACTTTAAACCTGTTTGAAACAATCACGAGACTTTTCTATCAGTATCTATCCCTCTTTCTACGCACTCTCTCTCACACACACACACTGATAATTTGTTAAAACTTTCATTTTCAATTTTTCTATCTAGCATACTAAGTTCGAGCTCGACCGATTTTGAGATGAAATAAATGCTATGATGACATAATTATTTGTCAGAATTTTAAAAATGCATCTGCTATCAAAGAAGTATATTTAATAAAAAAGCAATACTGGTAAAAGCGGGTCAACCTTTCAAAAACGCATCCGCTTTCAAAGAAACCTACGAAATAATAAAGCAAATAAAAATATTTTCCCCGTAAATTTCGGAGGCATCTAAACCTCCCAACCAAAACAACATCATGTTCTCACATAATTAAAAAAAATAATGAATTTTTAATATTTAAAAAAATTTTAACTTTTTTTTTTTTTTTTTTTTTTTTTTTTGTAAAAAACAAGACTTTTAGGCTTTATGTGATCAAAACAGTAGCAGTAGTCTATCCGAAACTTTCAAGTTTATCGTCTAATAATAGTATTAACTTTTCTCCTCCGGCATAAAATCGTGATCTTTGAAAAAGACTGTGAATATCATGAATGCGCAGATTTTTATTTCCCCGTTCACGAGAATTGGGTGTTTAGTAATATAATAATAATAATAATAATAATAAACATATGTATTCAGAGGCCCTTAATTAACAGTATGAAACCAAAATTTAATCTAATTCGACAAAATTGATCGCAAGCTTACCTGATAAATGCCATTTATTTGAGCCGTGGTGTTAGGTACAGAGAGATAAACGGTCAAATTCTAAATAGATTTGCTTAAAAATTTAATGAGGAGTTACATATTAGATGCTAAAACTGTGTTTTAAATTTTTTCTGGTGGATGAGTGCATAAGTTCTGTGTGTTTTTATTACAAACTAGCTCTCACCCGCGACTTCGTACGCACGGAAAAGCACACAGCTAATCTAAGAACAATTTATTTACAGTGTGTAAATAAAATAAAGCAAAACTATAAATCAAGTTCGTATTTAAAAGGAAGACAGGTCTATTTTATTTACCTATCGAGATTGAGATAGATACAACAGTATTAAACGCATATTTTTTAGACTTTTAATCAAAATGAAAACGCAATTGTTACACACAATTGCAACATACTGCACATGCGTGCATTTTCTACGACAGTAGGGATAAAGCCATGTAGATTAGAAATTTTTAATTTTCTTTATTCTGTTTTATTTTAATTCAAAAGTACTTCAAAATGAATCAGAAAATTCTATTAATTAACCATATTTAATTTTAAATAATCAAACATTAAGAAAATAAATAATATCGTTTGAAATAATCGGTCGAAAACATGTTAAGCCTAACCTCATTAGCGTGGGAGGAAAAAAAACTGAAATCTTATTAAGTTGGCGGCGAGAAAATAAGAAAAAATGTCGCCTTTACGATTTTCCAATAAATTTTTCTGTTTTTTCTCTCTATAAGAATCTTCCTCGTGTCTTAACGAAAAAATTTCTTAAAACATTTTATTAATAATTAATTTTTATTAATTTTTTTAAAAAAAATATTTTTTCAGAGGGACAGCACACAGTCCTATGACACTTTACGTGTCAGTGCTAATCTGAGGCTTAAAAATATTTTGTTGGTGGAATTCTGGAATTGAAATTACGTATATTTAATTTGAATTAAATTTCACACAGTCGATAATTCCAGAAATCCATCAAGAGGTGACTAATCTACAATAATAACTGAAATAAATATAATATATTGGTGTATATATATTATGTGTGTGTGTGTGTGTGCTGACGCCAGGGCCTGACTAAGGCTGGGGAATACGGGGCAGTTTCCCCGGGCCCTCTTTAAGTGAGGGCCCCCAAATCGAATCGAAATTTTATTTTACGTTTCTTTTTTTTAAGGAACGGTTTTTATTACTAAAGTAGTTTAACAGAGGGAGCCCCGAATGAGTTTTTGCCCCGGGTCCCAACTAGGCTAAGTCGGGCCCTGGTAATAAAATTTCGATTCGATTTGGGGGCCCTCACTTAAAGAGGGCCTGGGGAAACTGCCCCGTATGCCCCTGCCTTAGTCAGGCCCTGGTTGACGCTGTCTTTACTAGTCAGACCTTTTGACCTAGAACTACCATGTTTAGCAAATATATATATTGGAAAGGAAGAAATAGGATCTTAGGAAAGGTTTTTTCTTTTTTTTGAAGTTGCAATCAAAATTTTAATTATTAAAAAACTAAGCAAAATTTTTACCTTCTCCCACGATAACTTACGAAAATATTACAGCAGAATAATTTTGCATCATCTTAAAATTTAAAAAAAATAATAATTATAAATCTTTTCAAAGATATCAGCTTTGGTACGTGTAATATTTCCCTCTATTTTTGAATAAATTAAAAAAATATTTTAAATATGTTTTACAATATATTTCATTCTTGACGTGTAACTGAAAGCGTTTTCTTTGTTCCTAATGATATTTCTTCCTGGATTTTTTTTCATTATTGATAATAAGCATATAAAAAATAGGTTTATTTCTCGATGTTCAGAATGCTTTAGAGTCTTAGACATACTTCTAATAAAATTTTTGAAATTTTATTCCATTATAGTCAAGATTTAACATCGGAATTAAGCAATGGCAATGATGAAGTGAGCTCCCTTTTCAACACTGCAGCTCTTTTAAAATTGTATCTGCTTAATTTGGTTACAATATGTCCCGTTTTAAAGCAACACTACGGCTATTTCGAATTGGATCTCATAATTTTCAGCTGCCATCAGATGACGAGGAAGACACTTTAGTTGGCCTCCATCTCTTCAAACTTGTACACCACATCAGCGGGGGGACGTTATTCAGAATGCACCAGATCCTCTTTCATGACGGTTCCTCTATGGAATCGGGTTTTAAACCTGAAACCCTTCGGTTCTATAGCCGGGACCTTACCACCAGGTCTAAAATTGTATACAAGATAAAACTATCAAATTTTATTTTCAAAAATATTTTGCTAAGGAACTCATTAAGATTATATTCAATTAAATTTTTTATGAACCATAAATCTCAGGAAACCAAATGATTATCAAAGACGGCTCTTTATAAATGTTATGAAACTTAATTGAATATATTAAATTAAATTTGTTAGAAGGTGGTACTACGGGAATAGAATTAAAATTCGTTCATATTAATCGACTAGCTGATACGTTTTTTTAAACAGAGTATTCTCAATTATTAACTTCACATTCTGAAAAAATGAGGCGAATGTTTAGAGGCGTCATTTTGAACAGACGAGGAGGACGACGCCTGATCCGGAAGAACACTTGACTTAATTAAATGAATTTTCTTAAACACTCCACTTTCCCCCACTCCCCTCAAAATATCCATTTCCTTGAGTATTCTCAATTATGAACTTCTCATTCTGAAAGAATGAGGCGAATGTTTAGAGGCGTGATCTTGAACAGACGAAGAGGACAGCGCATGATCCGGAAGAACACTTGAATTATATTAAATGAATTTTCTTGAACACTTCACTTCCCCACTTTCAAAATGTGCAATTCTTTAAAAAGAGATCATCTTTAAAATTATTTTTTAAAAATCACCAATTGCGAATTTTCAAAATAATAATAATAATAATAATAATAATAATAATAATAATAATAATAA
>JAOUZG010014487.1:36641-46641 GCA_026289955.1 Argiope argentata | reverse complement strand
CCAAAACGGGAAAAATCTCAAAACTGAAAATTCCTCAAAATCTCAAACTCATGAATTTTACTATACTATCTATACGAGAAAGTAAAAAAAAATATGAAAGAGAGGGATATAAGTCAATGACAGGAACAGTAAAAGACTCTTAAAATAATATTTATATGATTATCAAAATTCTGCGTTTTGTTGAGAAAATCACTCAGTTTAAGAAAGTTTAAGGCACAGATAAACGATTCAATTCATTTTTATAAGCATTTTTTTGTTCTCAAAAGTGGTTAGTGAAAAGGAAATCTTAGTGAAATAAAATAATAATAAAACTATGTTTACTAAAGGTTATCGTTTATTATTATTTTTAAACCCCTCACCCTCAAAATTAAAAACCAAAAGATCCCATGGTGTAAGGAATGTAAATACTTAGGAGTTATATTAGACAGTAAATTAACCTGGAAACACCATTTTAATAACATAACCAAAATGTTTTGAGACCTAACTTGTATATTTTACCCCTTAATCTCTCGAAACTCCAAAATGACTAGGCAAAATAAAATGCTTATTTACACTGCCTATTTTCATTCAGTAATAACTTATGCTTGCCCAGTGTGGGGTTATGCTCCTAAAACGAATCTAAGAATAATTGGAAAATTACAAAATCATTTAATGAGAAATATTTGAAAACAGGACTGGTACATGCCAAGTACACATATGTACAAGGCATTAGATTATCCCCCCATTAAAGACTTGCACAAAACTTCTACAAAAATATGAAATAAATCGACAACGATGCAGTAAGAAAATACTCACATTCTCCCTCTCCAAACTGCAAAATCAGAATACTCAGAAATATTCTGCTTGATTAAAATAGTACCTCTAATCCTCCTATAAATTAAAATAGTCTAAAATTCATTTTCACACTCGAGCTAAAACTTCTCCAAAACTAAAGGATGCATATCCCCACACCCCTCAACAACCAATCAAAACGAGTCCTGCCACCCGCCACCTGACTTTCACTTCAGATTGGCTAATACCGTATATAAAGCTTTCTCATAAAATATATACATGGTTAAGTGTAATGGCTGATTATTTCGCAGCCGCTTAACCGCAATTTTTAAGCAGCCATTAAAAGCATCAATAAATATACCCCTGATATCAAAACTAGTAGACCAAGAAACGTCACAATTAAACTATTCATACCCTCTCTCTTCTAAGTCTCATGTACCAGGAACACCTCTCCTCAGTAGAATAACCTCTCATTGGTTGCCAACATAAATTAGCTTATAAACAGCATCAAACTCCTCAACCTGCAACGACACACTCCACTATGGTCTGCACATGGCAGTCTAGCTCACTTCCACCCAGTATGGACGTGGAGTTCCTATTGGTCGACGTTTCTTTGCTCTCAATCCCAAGCCCTCTTCAAAGATCCCGGCTGAAAGAACCTCATTCTGAAGATCACAGCAGCTTAGGGCACTTCTACAGCAAGGCTCTACATCGCCATGAAGGAGATAGCTGCTGGAAAAGCGGGTGTTCCATCCAACCTTTGATTTCCCCGCTCACTCAAAGTGTTCATCGAAGAGGACAGCGTTCATGTAAAGACCATGGCCCGACTTAGCGTAGCAAAGAGGGGGTCAAACACTTCTTTGCCCCCCTCTGCTTCACATTTTAGTAATGAAGAAGATTCTTTAAAAAAGGAAATTTAAAACAATATTTATATTTGATGCCCCCCCCCCCCCAATTATGAGGGACCCGGAGCAACTGCCCCGTATGCCGGCAGTTGCTCCGGTTGCTCCCTGATAAAGACTGCAATGCTGTTCGTGAAGTATCATCACCTGGGATAAGCTCTTGCCTGGGATTAGGCGCTCCATCAACCCAACAATTATTTCTCCATTATTTTTAGAATAAATTTTATGTATTTTCGAAATTAAAAAGATAATCGAAAAAATATTTGCATCTTAAATTGTGAATTTTATAAATAAATTTGGTATTCTTCCAGAATTCTTATATTCTATTGCTACAAGCGGGCGATCGTCGTGAAAATGCGCAAAAAATGGCGACGTTTGGCGAGGAGCCTCGCGCCAGCTTGGTTGGTTTGTCGAAAGGAATAGTTAGTAGCCGCTGGATCGCGCGCGTTGTTTTGAGAAGTTTCTCGCGTTTCGGGGCACGCGCTTCCTCGACTATATAAGGGGACGAGTAGCCGGAGTCAGTTAGTTAAGTTTTCCCCTCTCGGGAGAAAAGCGTCTCGCTGGACTAGAGGATTAGTGAGTTTTTGTTACGTTTGCTGTTAACATTGTATTATTGAGCTCGCTTCGATTTACTGTTTACTGTGATGTGCGATATCTGTTTTGCAAACTGTTTTTATTGTACGGAAGGCTCGCATTTACGCTGTAAGTGACTATTGACTGCTGGATTATATTTATCTGAAATTTTTACTTTATCAATTATCCTGTAAATGACTGTAAATAGCTGTAAATTAACTTTTTTTGTGCTGTCCTCAAGTAAAGTCCATTCAATCCGAACTCGCTACGCTAAAAACGTAACACTATCTTACTTTATAGATATTATATCTTTCTTTATAGTTCATTAATTTTCTGAACAGTATATTGTTGTTGACAAATATGTTTAAAATATTTTTTAATTGATTAAATAAAAGAAAAAATGTACGTGGAAAAAATGTGTATCATTAAGGAGATAAAATTTTGATTTTTTTGATAATGCAATAATAATTTTAGTACTATAATCAAAACAAATATAATATTCTTGATATATTATCATGTCAGAAAATGATGTGGTTTTCGGGATGAGGTTTCTGGCGTCAACAAAAAGCCGTTGGTGAAAAACAAATATTTTTATCAGTAGGCGAAAAATATAATTTTTTATTATCTGCACAAGCATCTGAAAAAATAAATAAATCAGCTTTTAATAACGTGTTTCCATTGTATTTACAAAAGCTCTGATTTTTTTTAAAAAATAAGTCAATTACTACAGCAAATAAAACGATAAAAAATGCCATTTTGAGCACTTGATTATATGAAATGAAATAAATAGAAAATGAGATATTTTTTTTAAACAATAAATGCGGGACAAAGTTTTTTGGATCTTTTTCAATACGAAAGTGACTCATTCAATGAAACAATCAAAATGAATAAAAACATAATTTAACCTGCACGAGCACGCGGTGCTTGGGCGTTCAAGAAATCATGTTCTGACAAGTTACATTGAAATAAGCATAACAGATTTCATTTTAATTTGTTTATCTATGAATTTGTGTAAACACTAGAGCAAATTTTTTCTTATTGTCTTTCAGCCCAATAACGACCAAGAAATAAATGAAAGAATAGAAGAGTGCCTGCTTCGCCTACGGGCCAAAGGCCGGCTGGATGAAATGTTTGAATTGGGTCGCCTTGAATGTTATGGAGTCAAGGAAACGTGGGCCCTCTTCGAGAGAAAAATAAAGGAGCTGGTAGGAGACACGAGCTGTGACGAACTCGACATTGATTTAAATGCAATTCCAGCACCGGATGCGCCTGAAGAGGATCTGTTGGTCAGGCGATGACTTTCCAAGGTGACTGACTGGTGACTTTCCAAGGCGAAGAGCCGTTATGAATCGAGATTTGTCGTGACAGACCGTTCATCTGAGGGCTCATTGAATTCTTAAATTCCAGTTAAACAAACTAGGTCCCCTCTGTCCCAATGAGCACTAGAACTCTGAGAAGTTTATATCAAATATTCTGTTATAAGTTTATAAATTTTCTTTTATTCTTTGTCTGTTTTGTAAAATGCCTCGAATTCAATAAATTGACTTTTTTTTAATCATCATGTTTAGGTAAGATATTTCACAAGTAAATGTAAGCATCTTTAACGGATTAAAAATTATGTTTCATTTGAAAAATTCGAAACAAAAAATAATAAGAGGAAATTTACATATTTTAAATGTTCAAAATAATCAAAAATTAAGTCATCATCATCAACAGCAAAAACACGAACTGTCTACTTCTTTCATTCGAACGCGTTCGCTGATTCCATAATATGAGCATTCAGAGTAAGTGATATTGCGAAGTCATAAAAGTATTCGTATTCCTCCGTCAGTTGCTGCCTACGTCACTAAGAAAAGAGGTTATTTCCTTCTGCTTGGGTTACGTCTGATGTTCAAAGAATGGGTGCGGTGATGTTAGTTGTCTCTCAATTAAAAACATTGGATATTTTCCTGTAATGATTTGCTGCCTAGATGAAGTACATTGCTCATATCATGTCTGTGGCTGAGATCAACTTATTGATGTGTTCAAACGAAGATTACTGACTATACTTTTTCATTACAAGTTTTAATGCAAATAGTTGCCATGGTGAACTCGAAGTTGAAAGATGTCTTTATTCCGATTGCGGGAAATATGTTCATGAATTCTGATGCATGATGCTATATTTTCACTGCTCTTTGAATCAAGGTATTTGACACGGAAACAATTGTAATTGTTGACGCTAACTATATGGATAGTGATTCATCGCGAATCCAAAATTGTTTTATTCAGTGCTTTCCTAATATCTTCTATCATATAAAGAACATTCACTTCTGAGTTGGATTTTCCCCATAAATGTTGCTGAATGTATGAACAGTCTTTAATTTCGGTACTGGACATGTGAAAAATTAATTATAATTTTGAGAAGAATTTCAAAACAAATTATCTCTTATCTACAATATAATAAAATATCTTCAATTTCTTGCATATCAAAATCTGAGTTATTACCTTATTTATATATTCTTCTGAAATGAAGAGCATCTTTTATGATGAACCTTTGAAGTTTTATAGTTCATGAAAAAATTGCTATTTTGATTTAGTATAAATTAAAGTATTAAACTAGCTGACATTTTGTAAGCATAATAATAAGGAAGTGACTGAATTTTGATTTTTGATTAATAGTTTTTTTGTGCAACTAATGGACATTTTGACATTTGCAAGTGAAATGTGAAATTCCAATCTTTTTTAAATTTTGGTAAAGACATCTAATGATTTGATGTGTTCAAAAGTTGATCTCAATCATGTGTTGTAGAGTAGTATTTCCTGTGAAACTTGTAGCTGACTCTGTAGGGAAAGTTGCAAGTTTGATACAGGGTATTTCTGCTCTCTTCATATTGGTTGATTAATGCCATTTGGATTTAACTTATCTTGGTGGACTGTGAAAACTCTGAAATTTGATTTTAAATTTTGATGAAGACATTTTAAATTTGAATAAAGACATGCTAGTGATCTGAAATACATAATGGTTGGTGCTTCAATCATGTGTTGTAGAGTAGTATTTCCTGTGAAATTTGTTGCTTGACTCGGTAGAGAAAGTTGCAAGTTTGATACAGGATATTTCTGCTCTCTTCATATTGGTTGATTAATACCATTTGAATTTAACTTTGGGCTTTCTAAGTGAACTGTGAAAACTAATTTTGATTTTAAACTTTGATAAAAGCATGTCAGTGGTCCGACAAAATTTGGTGCTTCAATCATATGTTATGAAGTGGTATTTCCCGTGAAATTTGTAGCTGACTTTGTAGAAAAGGTTGCAAGTTTCCTTCAAGATATTTCTGCTCTTTTCGTATTGATTGATGCCATTAATAAGAATTGATTCTAGTATTAATTATCTTGTAGTAATGAACAAATAAGGCAAATTTGCTTTATTTTCTAGAAATTTTTTGATTGAATTTTAAACAATTAGTAGCATTTCCCTTGATCATTTTGAAGTACATTCAGGATTTTCAGCTTATATAAATTAAGCTTTACACATCATTTTTGTTTCAAACTTTGGATTTTTTTTTTGTGAAATTTATTTGAAAACTGTCTTATCTAATTTTATGAAATGATGCAGACAATATTTTGTGAGAAGTATTTTTGTTGAGCAGATGTGTGTAAAAGAAGAAGCATTTCTTTGCGATTTACATTCAATTCCATAAAGGGGGTTGCAAGTTTAAACAGAATATTTCTGTTTTAATTACAAAGTTGGACATGGTACGATGGTAATGAACTAATTAGACAAACTTGCAATTTTTCTTTTTGGAAGAAATTTGAGAATATAAATTTATATAAATTTTGAACTGAATAAGAAACAATTTATTACCTTTTTTATTGATCATTTAGAGGTCTGTCAGTTGGCTGATCAACTATCAGAAATTTTATGAATTGGTGATAATTATAATAATAGACACTTCAGTGAATTTTGACTGTTTTTAAGAGCAAAAACATGCTCAAGAACTAATGAGCTAATTATATCCACTTGAATGTCACCATTTTATACCATTATTACAAGATCACCATACCTACCATTTTTATATGAAAATGGGAAAAGTTAGAGTTAATTACAAATAGTTTTTTTCATTATAATTGATTGCTTCTCCTAATATTTTAAGACTCCTGAGACAATTTTAATTTGCTTTGTTTTAGTATCAACAAACTCGGTGCATTGACAATTTCCTTTCTAGTTGACCATCTGGAAAAAGTTATTGCATATATAATGATCATTTGTGACATTCGCGAGAATCGGTACATGATATTATCTGATCTTTCATAATCATAATATCAAAAATGTCATTGGAAATACGATTTGATTCAACTATAGTTTTATAATTGGGCCTTGATAGAAAAATTGTTTTTTTTTTTGAAGCAGTAATTCATAATTAGTCCATCTTTGCTACTTGAAAGAACTTCTATTAAATTTTAATTTCATTAATATGAAAATTGAAGGCTGCAAGTAATTGCTATGATTAAAAAAAATGATCATGCAAACATGTCTATAAATTTCCTTGGAAGAAACAGGAATTGATAAATTCACTCTTTTGGGCATATTAAAAAAATGGAAAATAAAACGTATTCATAAATTATATAATAAATTTTGAGTAATATTAGATTAGATATTTTTAACTTAAAATTTATAAATCTTGTTTTGCTACTCTACTTTTACTTTTCATTAGTTTTTTAAACAAAATTATTCAAGTTATTGACAATTTTAAAATTAGCCAAGCAACACAAACCTTTCGTACCTTAAATTTTTTTTCATGAACTTTTGATGAGAATATTTCCTTTAGATTTCAGGAATCGCATTTAAAATTTATATTGTTCCTTCAATATTAATTTTTACATCTCTTGGTGCTGTAACATATTTCATTTGAATGATATATTGTATTGTTTACCAGGAATAATTCTTTTGGACAACTGGATCATTATTTCAGTTGAGACATTCAAAGGTACAGATTAATAATGCAACAAACTTTTATTTGAGGTAGAATGGTTCCTGACTTTTTGCGAGAAACTATAATGTATACCCCCTGAAAATAATTGATTCAAGTTGTAGAATGTTATGAATAATTGCAACTTGAAATGCCGCTGTTACTCTCAACTAGTTTATATAATAAAATGTATGATTTTGAGTATAATTTTGTAGATGAAAATATGTTGAGTCCTTCAATTTTACTAATTGAGGGAGGATTGAATTAATTTAATTGTAATGCATTACAATTGTATCTGAAATTAATAACAATATTCTCTAAATACTTGGTTTTAAAAATATAATTTTATTTTTCAAATTTTTAGCAAAACTAAAATATTTTTTTTCTCCTGTTTGTTAAATTTAATTTATGATCGAAATTTTAAGATTTTAAATGTTTATTCTATAATACCTTCTTTTCTGGACTTAGTGAGTTGCCCAGTATTTCTGCATATTTATTGAACAGATATTTCTGTTAAGTTGAATTCCTGATTTAGCCATTTTGAATGTAGTGCTTTATTTTGGTTAAAAATGGATACTTCTGTTTTTGGAAAGAAAAAAAAAAATGACTTGAGATGATTATCAGTATTAGGATAGCTCGATTTTTAATTAAAATCTGCGATTCATTTCCAAGTTGAGCTTTAAGTAAAATGATTGAAGGAAATTCCCTAGCAAAATTAGTTCACCAGTTGAACACTTTTTTTTAGTTGTCTTGATGAGTTGTTGAAATGTAGATACAATTTCCATATATGATCTAGGTATAAATTTATAGATTTTCTTAAGTATTAGCAAAATATTATTAAATAAAATATTCATTACTTATGAAACTTTCATGAAATTTCAAGGAGCAGAAGTACTATAGTTTACATTTACAAAAATAATTATATAAGAATAGCATTTACATTTTAAGTTCAATTAATTTAGTTGTGAAATACAGCAATATTTTGTCACACTTTCTGCTAGAGCTTGTTATCCAAAAATTTCACCTTGAAACTGTGACCAATTCATTTTTATGGCTTTAAATACATAAGGGTTCAGAATAATCCAGTTTTCCATTCTTTTCATCTATTTCATTATTTCTATTTTTTATTCTTTATATAAATCACCATCACTTCATTCACTTTTTAGTGAGATTTTTACTAAAAGTGAAAAAGGAAATTTGGTTTTTACATTTTTTGAAATGTGTGTAAGTCTAGAAGGATATAAGAAAATGTCCACTGCATTGTGATAAAATTTTCTTCCTTTTTGCAACAGATTAGCAACAAAGATGGTTTCAGTTGGAAAAATGATTCCATGATTTTGAAATGAAAAACTTGTATTGTTTAAAAATACAATTATAATTCATTAATTATATTCAATTAAATGACTTACATAATTTTTACCTTTATATTGATTCTTGTGTTATGAAACTTTAAACCAAAACAAGTAGTTGAGACATTAATCTAATGCTTATTTGTATCAATATTTATGTGTGATCTGTTTATCATCAAAGCTACCATATGAAGTTGGTCTATAGGTATGTCCTTCAAGTTGCCTAGTTACATTTTATATAGATTCTTTGTCTTGCTGTTGCACGGTTTCACTCCGTGTTGAAGATTCTGTGGACACAGTTATGGATTCTGGTCCTGGAGTATAGTCTATGGGAGCAAACGAGAATTGGGGAGAAACTACGGATGGAAAATGAGCTTGTGTGAGCCAGCTCTTGAGGAATGGTAAACGACTCCTGGATTTATCCCTGGAATTGCTGGCGATTCATATTCGGGCAAGTCTATTCTTGAGGGATATTGGGCTTTTTCACTTTTATATGAAATTTTTTATTCTGTTTATGTTTAACTTTCCTTTTAAGTTCATATACATTAACGTCATTGTTTCAAACTGTTATGGTACTGGGTTTTAAATTTTGTTCTCTAATCATTGTTTGCATTAAACTAATGTAATTTAATCTCAGCGCTTATGTGTTAATTTAACAAATGATATTTATTTTATCTTTTATAATTTTGCCATTTGCTTGGTGCAGTATGGCCAAATATGGTGAAATATATCCCCCACTATTCACCCACTTTCGAATTTAATGAACATTTTAATTGATGAGAGAATTTTTTCAACTGCATCTGATATATTTTGACTTAATCTAAATTCGATACAATCTTTGACAATATGACGAAATATATATAAAAAAAACTTCTCCTTAATGTTATCATCATCAAATTTTTAAAAAAATTATCCCGTATATATAACAAAACGTATTCGATGAGAAAAATCGGAACCAGAAAGATGATCAATTTGTGATTCAATTTCTGATAAAGCAAGTAATGGATCTACATATCCAACCATATCATTTCTATAGCTTTGAAGGAAGTTTTGGAACGCATATTCCTTGAAGTAAAACATTTTACTTTAGAATGCGACAGTTCAGTTGTACTTTGCATGATTTGCCGCTATTTTGAACGCTTCTTTTAGGTGAGCGATAAATTGTTATGCATGCATATGTATGTGCATTTGTTTCTCTTGTAAAGCAAATATACTTGCTACTTTGGTATTCTTTAATTGTTAAAATGCAACCACGGCTAATATGAATAGAGAATTCGGGCATAGAAGAATAAAAATTACCCTCTTCTGAGAGGTGCATATCGAATTCTGGTTCAGTTGGTGGAGTGTCGAAAGATGATGTGGAAGACTTGGATGATAAGGGCACCGTCTATGGTTTTTCTTAGTTTTTTCCAGCTTTATTGTCTTTACTCCCTTTTTTTTTTGTTTTCAGCATTCCTTT
>JAOUZG010014487.1:8676-33852 GCA_026289955.1 Argiope argentata | reverse complement strand
TTACTAATTCTTTTAACAATAAAACAGACATTTCGACAGAAGGATTCACTTCTGTATTGAATGAGGAATTTAGAAAACCGAGCAATGGGTCGGAGTTTTCATCTTTTTAATGCTTGAACAATGCCTTGCTGACAGTTTGGATCCATGGCTTCGTGGGGTCTGCGCCACATTCGAACTATACCATCAGCTCGTAACAACTGAAATCGTGACTCATCTGACCACGCCACGGTTTTCCACTGGTCTAGCAACCATTCGATATGCTCATGAGCCTAGGAGAGTCGCTGCAGGCGATGTCGTGCTGTCAGTAAAGGCACTCGAGTCGATTTCGCCGCACAGTCCTGTCGGACACGTCCCTCGTACGTCCCACATTGATTCCTGCAGTTATTTGAAGAAGTGTTGCGTGTCTATTAACATTGACCATTCTACACAGACGTTGGTGGTCTCAATCGTTAAGTGCAGGTGGTCGCCCACTGCGCTGTCCATGATGGAATTTGATACCTGAAACTTCATACTCTCGTCCCACTCTTGATACTGTGGATCTCGGAATGTTGAATTCACTAACTATATCCGCAATGGAAAGACCCATGCGTCTAGCTCCAACTAACATTCCACGTTCAAAGTCTGTTAACTTTCGTCGTGCCGCCATAAATCACGAAAAAACTGTTCACATGAATAACTTGAACACAAATGAAAGCTCTGGAAAACGAACTGCGCTTTTATACTTTTTCGCTGCGATACTATTGCTATCTGTATATTTGCATATTGCTTTCCCAGGACTTTTGTCACTTCAGTGTATAACTGCATCACTTTGCAAAGTGATACTGATTGATACATAATTTTTCACGAGAGAGCTCTAATGAATAGCGAGACGAGAGCGTGCATAACATTCAAAAACAGCAAACATTGCAAAACGATGCTTCACGCTTCTCCTTACATTTTTAAATTTTAGAATTAAATCATTAGGAATAGATACGCTCTGCGGTTTATTATTGACACCGAGCTCTTCATGGCTAGCTAAAGTTTCGTCTCAAGCACATCCCGATAAGCGTAACTTACTAAAATGTTTGATATTATGTTTGCATTTAAGCAAAGTGTTGAAGTTTTTAATTACAAAGTATTGATTTTCAAATAAAAATAAATCTACTTCTCGATAATTATTTCAACTGACAAATAAACAATTGAATATGTCAGTATAATGCTTTTAGGGTTTTCAATTTTCGTCAGAGAGGTTAAGATCAAATTTTTTCTTTTGAAGGGGACTTATGTTTTCACTTCTGAAGGCTGAGAACTTGGAGGGTCGATTTAAAAGGACCTACTACAATTTACTATTTGGAGGGAATTTGGTATTTTGCTTTAGAAATATATATTAACTACAAAATATGAAAGGGAAATCTAAACTACAAAATAGGAAATGCGATCACTTACCAAATATGGTTCTTGTGCCATAAAACAACAAACTAACAAACAAGAGATCACTTACCACTATCGATGTTGTGAAACTCAATCTTGAATAGATTTACTCATAATGCTTACGGTGTGAGAGAGGAGTTTATATAGTGTTTAACAGCCTTGAGCTGTTTAAACATAGCCCACGTTAACGAAAGCACATGATCTTTGTATGGGATATAAAGAATTTACTGGATATAAAATGAAATGCGATGACTTAGCACTATCGATGTTGTGAAACTCAATCTTGACTAGATTTACTCGTAATGCTTACGGTGTGAGAGAGGAGTTTAATATCGTGTTTAACAGTCCTGAGTTGTTTAAACATAACCCACGTTAACGAAAGCACATGATCTTTGCATGGGATAAGAAGAATTTACTAGATATAATCATTATTTATTGTGTTACATACTTTCCTTGACTAGTTTTCCTTTACTCACTTTCTTTACATATATATAAAAGAAGATTAGCTTGAAAACCATTTAGACCGCACACCCAAAACCCTTTTGCAATGCTTTAAATGACAGAGATTTGGTAATTCTAACGTTTCATGACGCGGAACTATCATATGCGTGCGTTGTGTGGAAAGTGGGCTTGAAATCTTAGAATGTACCGCACCAGAATAGAGTGTTAATTGTAAAGGACAACTTACTTCATATTCACGCTTATGTCCCGCAGGTCAATTTGAAAAGGAAATATTTTCTGAAAGTGTCCAAAAGAACACAGTAAACAAATATAAACAGAACACAGAGACTTGAGAAGAGGCATCTTCAATCTTCACCTTGTGGGCACTTTAGAGTTATTGCTGACCCCAGGCATCAAGTTCGATGGAATGTCCCGGAGTCAACACAAGCGCACACAGCAGAAGTCGAGCACTAACGCGCACACAAAACAGCACAACACAAAATCAACAAGCGGCTCCCCAACACAAGAGGTTTAACGCTAGAAGTTGTAGTCATCTCAGGCTAATAGGGTATTTTCCTGAAGCTGCCCAGAGTTCTCGTTGAACTGCCTGTGTCCAGCGATGTGTTCGTCGTCTCGGGACCACTTGATGGCCTCACTGACGCAGAGCTTACGGAACTTAGTGAGATAGCTCTTGCTCATAAACTTTCTCATAGAGGAATCGTTGAGTGGGTCCCACACCTAAAGCATCAACGATTATAGGGATGACAGTTACCGAGAGACCTTGATTGGCGAAATGAGCAATGAGAGGCGCGTATTTTTTAATTTTTCCTCTCATGAGCGTCCTCAAATGCGCTCAGCCGGTTTTCGAATGGGCTCGTTACATCAATGATATGAATCTTCTTTCCGCTCTTAAAGACCAAATCCGGGTGCAGGCCATCAGGGCCGATGTTTTGGTTTTCCGAGATCAATTCGTTCTTTGGAAAAAGGGCGCTTTTGATTCATGTCACGATGTTGTGGTGAAGCTGCAACCCCTTGTATCTCCCCTTGCAATGTTTTAAGACGTGAGGCAGAGTCTCCAGGTCAGCTTCATTGCACCTCTGCAGGCTCTGTCATGCCCATCTTTCCAGGGCTGTGTCCCATTCAATGGAAGGAAGTTCAACCTGGCTTTGTGGATGAATCTCCAGTCAGCGAACCGGTATAGGCTCCATCAGAGATGAAGAGAGAACTGGCTACTGACTAGGCCACACACTCCATGGCCTTCCCCTGATCAGGTTTAGATAGTTTCGAAGATCTAGCCGTCCTGAGCCTGTCCCGGATGGAGAAGATTATCTTTCTATCGCTGGGTTTCAGGCTAAGGTCTTCAAATAGGATGAGTGGGATCCCATCTGTAAATTCCCAAAGTAATTTGAGGCGTTTCGAGGCCTTGCGAGCACATGTCCAGATGTTGAAGGTTTCAGACACCTGGGCTTGTCTGCGTCCAGAAAGGAAGTCATTCATATCTTCGTCCGAAACGTTGGCTTTTCGTAATCGGAAGGCTATCGTCGAGGAAAGATCATTCTTGACAATGTCCGCAACTTTGGGATCTTTGGAGGTCAATAGTTTAAAAGCAGAGTCAATTCTATTGAGGTCCGATTCCTCTGCGGCGATAGGAAGTCCACAGGAACCTTTTTAACGATGCCCGTATATGTATTCATTCGTGGCATTGTTAGGCAACCCCAGAGTGTTCTTGATTTCCCTGCGCATTGCCCTGTCGTCCTCCTCCCATTCAGTCTTGTTGAATTGGGCATAGGGAACTGCAATGCCGGGAAGAAACACTTCAGGACGTCAAGACGCTGCCACGGGGTGAGGGCTGACGATACGATGTTTGCACCGAGTTGAGACAGTTCATTCAGTTTCGAGTAGTCAGGACAAGCATTGAAGCCTACAGGGTTGCCTAGAAATTTATAAAATTCTGCTTCACTCACCATCTTGAGCTGGTGGCCACCAACGGTGAATGAGGAAGGGAGGAGACCGACGGGCGACTTTCCTTTGAGATGAAAGGCTAGACTTCGAGGGATTAAGATGGAGTTCTACACGAGAAAACATATCTTGTATGGAGTCGAGCAACTCTTGTAGTTCTGCCGGGGAGTCGGACAAAAGACAGACATCATATGTGAAGGCAAGGATTTTCTGATGAGTTACTTGACCTTGGATCTTACGGATGATTGGGTCAACGCATTTGTTGAAATAATGCTACTGAGAAATGCCGATTCAACTCCACTTAGAATCGAGATTTCACCAGAGATACCTCCATTCCCAAGTATTCTGGACGAAGAGCCAGCGTAGATGTTTTGGATTATGTTGGAGAATGAAGAGCCAACTCCAATGGCTTCGAGAGCCTCAAAAATTACCTGGTGGGGAAGGGCGCCGAATGCGTTGGAAACATCCAAACAGGCAATACAAAGCTGGTGTTTCTTCTTCCGGACCGTGTCGAGCCTTTGCTGTTGGACAAAGTTGTGCTTGAGCACGCCGTCATGTGGAGTAAAGCCTTTTTGGCGAGGGGAGAAGATGTCAAATCTTTCACACCATTCGCTGAGTCTTGCAGCTAGGCACTTGATGAACATTTTGTAGATGGTGGTAGAAAGGGCTATTGGCCGCCAGTTGTTCGGCTGTGAAAGATCTCCCTTTTTTGATATTAAAATTGTAGTCGACTTCTTCCAGGAAGGAGGAATCTTCTGGAAGAAAATTGCGTTTTTGAACAGGGTCTCCAGGTATTCAGCAGCACCGGGCAGAGAGCGCCGGACAATGATGGTAAATGAGGTGATCTGGACCAGGAGCTGTTTTTTCGGCGTTCTTGAGTTTTTCACAATTTTTTTTTGGAGAAAATGGCAAACTTAGGACAGCTGACCTCGATTCAGAAGTAGGAACGATAAAGCCAGAGGTATACTCTGCATTCCCCCAGGCAGAGGTAAAGTAGTCTTCAAGGGTACCTATGTCGATGGCACATTTTTTGCTATGGCGCCATTGATCTCGCAAATAGCTCGTCTGCTGTTCCTCTTATACAGGGATTGACTGGTTGGAGGGTCTTGAATGTCAACCTCCTGCATAGGGCGACTTGTGTTGTTTATCTTATATTCAAGCTAAGCCAACCACTTCTTGATTTACTTACGCAACTACTACTAAAAATGTCTGAAACTAGAAGATCACAAACGATCTCATTTAATCTACCTTCTGGCTACTCTTGCTTTATAAAAATTCTTAAATTTGTCCTGAAATTTGCCCCAGATCAACTGAATCCTTTTTAATAACAGTATTTTCAGCCAAAGTTGGCGCTGAAAATTTTTCCTGTGTAAACGTTTCAGAATGTGCTTCTACTTCTCCAAATCCTACTGGCTTCAACAAATTCAAAAAAAAAAAAGGTGTGAGGGGAACCCAAGGACTCAAAATTAAAATTGAACTAAAAGAATCTCAACTTTATCCTACGTCCCGTACAGGAAAACAATCGTTATCGAAATTCTGGAAAACTTCACCTCGCCAAATATCAAATTCTTCTGCTGTGCAAGATGCCAAATCTTCTGCTATAAAAAAGTGTCGAAAATTGGCATATGCTTCCGAATTATGTAAATTGGCATGCTTCCCCCCTAATTTTTGGACATTTGAGTGTCTCTACATTAGAAGATATCTCTGTCTAGCACCCCGAAACCGACACAGAAATGCCTATTTCAAGTGCTTTAGAGGACATGTTGGAGTATCATATAAGAGAGGAACTCGAAGAGGCATCTAAATGTGTCTGTTCTCCACCTCTTCCGTAATGGAAGAGGTGGAGAACACTTAATATATAATTACAGTATAAAAATAAACAGCATGTTTCTCTTTGCAATTTCTTATTGCATAGCCTAAAAATTATTTTGCTTTGATTTGGATTTCTCATGTACGAGTGTTTTTTTTTACACTTCAGTGCGTTTGCTGTTGTTCTGTCAGAGATTTTTTTCCTGAGACTTTCACTCGATTATACGAAACATGTTTAGATCCCATTTAGATTTTATACTTCAATTCTACATATGAATCTTTTTAAAGAAATTTTAAGATAATTTTAAAAATCTAGTGTATTTTAGTTTCAATGTTCTGTTGGACAAAACGTTTGGGGCAGCATGGCCAAGCTTGTGTCATTAAACCCTACAAACCTGTGTAGTTCATTTTGAAGATTTTCAGCAGATATTTGCACAAGCAGTGCTTGATCCTCATGTTTGTTGAATTTCATTCCTTCTTCGGAGAAACTTATCGATGCTAGTTCCAAAATGTCTGATTCAATAACTGCTTCAAATTTTAATTTATTCGTAGATATAGCAAGCCAATTGAATGAGTAATTTTCATTGTCCGTTTCAAATTTATGTTCATTAGAACCGTTATTGTGACTTGTGCTTCTTCAATACCTGTGAGAAGCAATTTGTTCTTCGATAATCATGGTGGATCCATTATTCTGCTTGTGTTCTCTCATTGCAAACACACATGTTACCGTTTTTTCATTTTAGGCATTAAGACAAAAATAAAAAATAATAGATGATTAGGAATTCAAATTAATCATTAATTTTTAAGTTCGATCAATATTTAAAGAATCATTACTCAAATTAACAACGGCCGTTGCCATTATTTTTGTGAGAGTCGAACCAAATCTCACCCCCAAAATGCTATGCTTTTCAGATAGTGGGGTTTTAGGGGCGGATGTATAGTGGGGTCTTTTAATATTCACGGGTACGATTTCACATGTAAGATCAAAATAATGCGAAAGAAGTATGAAGAGACTTAGTAAAAAAAAAGAATTTATTGAAAGTTAAAGGGAAAGGTTTATTTTGGGAGTTTTTACTTGGAAATAAAAAATGGGTTAAAACATAATGATATGAAATAAAACTCGGAAAGTTAAATAATTCCCTCTAGGATGACGTTCGAAATCTAAAAAAAAGTGCATAATGTGACTGAATCAACTTACTGGGTAGTTAGTGAGTGCAGATGCGTGAAAAGTTTCCATCGAACGGGGTTTAGTTGACATCTGCCTGAATATTTGTGGATCGTTGGAAGTTCACCGTCAGACTCACTTGACGCAGCAAGCAAACAAAGCCATCAAACTCGATGCATCAACGCACTTACACGCTCTCCATAACGCTTAACGCTTTGAAATCTTTCGTCTCTCCACCGACTCACTGTTGGGGGGGTTACTGTGACGCTAGCTTCATAAGCCAGATAACATCTACGATACTAAAGTATACTTTTGGTATTGTGGTTTTGTTACTCGGCTACTGGCCTTAGCGTCGCGGGCCCTAACCTCAACCTTCATTCGTTACAAGCGTTTCGTAAGCTCGACAAATGGCGTTGATCTTGAATGTTGTACTAATGAATATTATCGTCCTCTGGGAAGCGATCCAACCTTTTGCATTTTTCGATTTGAATCACGTCCTATAATGAGACAACAGATTCAAAGGATGGCAAAACAAAATAGCTCCGTGAAATATCCTATACTAATATTGTCTATAAATAATATAAAGAATAATTTCTATTAGGGAATAAAACTAAGGATAAAAAAATCAGAACTTGTAATGCTATTTTAATTTAAACTTCCTTGGTCTGTAATAAATAAAAAAAGAAAGAAAAACAGCGCCTTGCTGTTGCTTTGTTTTTATTTCACGTGAATTATCACTTAATTTCAATCTGTCATAGATCCAGCGTGAATGAAATTTTGCACATCAATATTCTTTAAATGGCGTTATTTTTTTAATGATTAGCAGATAATATATTAAATCTTAGAATTTTATAAAGTCATTAGATTGTTTATAGTTCTATTTCTGTGCTTTTGAAAATCCAAACCTATAATTTTCTTTTTTTCTTGCTAAAGGTAAGATCAGTTTATACTAATGCATACTCATTGTATTTTTCTTGATTAATTAAAAGTATTTTTCATCGTAAATAATATTGAAAATGCCTTTGAGTTATATGTAAAATATCGGGTGATCCGTAGTATCACTCCTCCACTTCGCCAAACGGCGAAAACGCGCCAAATCTCTTGAGCCATTTTGAATTTCGCATTGACTCTTGGAGGGTCTCATTTCTCCGAGGGACAATATATTTCATTTGGTTATTGTTTATTTTTACAATGATTTTGTGTTTCTCATAATTTTACGATTCTTAATCATTGTAATATCATAAGTATAATCGTACTTTTCGTATTAGCACCACCGCAGCCAAAGTTGAGCTTATGCCTTGTTGTGAATATCACCTAGAGCATTTATTTTATTATTTTTTATTTTTGCTCTTTCGATAAATTTGGAGAATGCTTTGAAAATATTTTAGGTGTAGATTGGCGGCATATAAAAACCGCTAAATTTGCAGCTGCGGTGTCGTTAATACGGAAGTACTATATAATCTCTTTACTAAAGTATTTTTTTTTACCACAGATCTTTTTCAGTTATTTTTCACATCGCTTAACTGACGTCATTCACCCCACCCTCCACAAACCGTGCTGTTATGAATAGTATTACCAATTACCCAGCACTTTTCCGTTGGTTTGATGGCAGTGAAAAATTGCCACAGAAATTATGCGAAATTCTACATTATTTGGCTATTTCCCACTATAAATTCACTAAGAAATTTGGCGGAATTCAGCATTATTAGGCGATTTTCCCTGTCGCCGGGCTAACGGAAAAGTGCCAATTCCAAAAAAAATTTTTTGTTACTTGGTAAAATATTTTTAAAAAAAGGGTTTTTTTAGTATTTGCCGGCTGTTATGGTAACCAAAAAAAAACGTAAAGAAAAAATCTCGCCAGTTTGGCGATTTCAATCGTCTCGCTATATACGAATCGCGCGTTGAAAATTGTTCATAATAAATGAGATTGTACTTGAATATATTTTTATAATTTGACGAATTTTTTTTTGGCTCTTTTTGGTCACCGTTAAACCGAACTGTACCTTTCTTTTTTATTTATTTCTTGCGGTTGAATTTTATTTTAAGGGCTTTTTTTGGATATTCGAACGCAAGATAACTATCATTATTTCTCACTAATATGCGAAAATAAGAATAAATGAGACACTCAAGAAAACGATTAAAATTAATAGCGGCTCACGCAAATACGCAATCAAATGATTTGCATTTGATGGCGATTTGTCGTGACCGACTTCAGCCGAATTAGCGACGGTTCATATTTATTAGTGGTTCATAAAGGAACCGCCAATATCAACAATTACTTCTTTTAGGCTAAACATATAGCACTTTCTAACTTCTGTTCATGGTTGACTTTTTCCATTACTTTCCTTTATCGCTTTTATCGCATTAGTTTCTCATTTTTAAATATGCAGGCACATTTATTTTCCACCGTTTATATATGGTTAACTTTCGATTTATAAGTCAATATTTGTGCTTTTATTCTTTTAATTCCTTCCCTACCACTCGCTTGGCGCAGCATGGCCAGGAATGGCTTTTGTGCCAAAAAAAAAATCAATCAACTAACCAACCAACCAACTTTAGGGCCAAACACATTTCAAAATGATATTTTTTGAGTTTAGGCATTTTACAATTATAATGAGATTAAGGAAATACTTGTGATTTCTTTTCCAAAAATTCCGTTTTCCCTTAGCCGGGGGCTAGCGAAAAATCGCCAAGGAATGTTAGCAGAAATCTGCATCATTTGGCGATTTTTTCACTTGCACCCTGCTATCGGGAAAGTACCCTGTCAATTATTAATTGCTAAATTTCTAAATGAAAATATTCATATAGCTGGTTCGTATATCATTGATTTCCAAGTCTGAATTTAGAATTTCCCTCTTATGTTAAAGTGATAAATTTATAATTTTCCGTTAACCGAGCGACAGTGAAAAATCGCCTAAGAAATTTGGCGGAATTCTACATTATCTGGCGTTTTTCCGTTACCTCGCTGCCGCCGGGTAACGGAAAAGTACCGATACATTTTTTATGGCGATATTTTTGTTTCATGATGTTGTCTTTTATTCTTTACACGCTTCACTCACAGATGGCTTCAGATGAAAAGGACCCACACCAACTTGCTGCTTCTGAAAAGCATTGTTTGATGGAGCATTATACAGCATTAGATATAGATTCTGATCCTATTTTTCCTAGGCTCACTGGAATTATATGCACTATTGGTTGGTACATTTAATTGCTTCTTCTGAAATAAGTAACCTTAAAAAAAGTAATTATATTAGCAACCCATATCGATCCAAATATCAACAATGCTTACTTAGTAATAAAAAAAATCCTCATAAATGTTATTTATATTTCCAACTTTAAATGTTAGTTTAAATTATTTGAATGTTTAAACCAAGTTGTTTTTTCGCTCAGATTAGAGATTTCTGGAGTTTTCATTTAAATATTTTAAGTAGTTTGCCCTTATTGATTTTTTAAGAAAAATATTTAAAAACACTAAATGTTGATAGACATGCAAGCCGTATCATTCTTGAAGCTTTACGTCGTTACGCTCGTTAATTTATGTATCTTTCTAATTTTCCGTCATCTCATCTAAAATGTGAGCATTAAATGGGAACAGAAGTGGTAAAACCTCATATTATCATTTTCTTTTAAAAATTATACAGTATAATCCTAGTATACGGTACACCTTGATTTGGTGACTTTATACCAAGAAGCCGTGACGTCATTTCTGCCACAGATGCTCGTTCTGGTTGCTTAAGCTATGGTTCTTGTTCAGTTGTTGCCTGTGAGTTGTATGTTTGTTTGGCGACATTTTTCAAAATGGCGCCAAAGGAGTACCGTATACTACGATTTAACCATTTATTCATATTCTTTAATAATATATGGATTAAAAGTAGAACATGTTTCATAATATTCATTGAATCTTGGAATTTGCTATAGGAATTTTTCTGTTTCAGTAGTAATGCAACGTATCTTAATAAGAAAAAAAAATATTTCAAACCTATAAAAACAATGCTTTTTTATGCATTCAATTCCCTTTTATTATATGACAGAAGTTTAGGTATTATAGAATGTTTTAGAAAAGGAAAGACTTTCTAATCTCTTTTCAAGTGAAGTCAAAAAGTTTTTCTGCATTAAAATTTCAAGAATTTTATTAAATGTATACTTATATCAGAAATTTACTCAATCTGGAAAAATACATCATGACTTGATTCCACTATCAACAATGGGAAAAACTATTCAAAATGAAATATTTGTAGCAACAGGGAACAATTTCTATCTCTTTGCTACAGTGAACTCTATTGTGAACTACTACATTGAAAAACAGTTACAACAGTTTTAAAATTTTTTCAACAGTTGTAAAAGCTGCTATTTCTAATTAATTTTTAAAACAATTTTAAAAATTAATTAGGAATAAAAAATATGTATAGCAAAAATAATTAGGCATTATCAAAAAGAACTGATTTGGGGAATGTTATTTGAAAAGAGGAATATCTTATAATTCAAATAATATCAAAAGGTATATTATATAAATTTTAAAATAATGTAAGCACTTTTTTTTTGTGCTTTTATATTTTCAGAAGTTGTAACAATTGGGTGGTGGTATTTGTATCTGATTTTGCTTTAAAATCTAGGACTCCCGCCAAGGTTTTGAAAGGCTCTATGCTATTTCGCTTTATAATTGTCGTATCTAAAGTTTGGGTGATTGAATTCCCAAGAACTATCTATTTTTAGTCAAAAGGTCGCCAAATCACTAAAATTACGTTTTTACGTGAAAAAATAGAAAGAAATTGAGCAATTTTCGCCTTAGAATCTGAGTATTTCAGATCTGTACGAAATATTACAAAGTTTGTAACAATATATATTTGAAGGACGAACGGTTTATCGTAGAAGTTGATTATTGCAAATAAAAATGCAATGTGGAATGGAATTATAATAACAAAACGGTTTTAACCTAAAAAATAATGTGAAAAATGTTTTGGAAATTATTTTCGCCTTATATTAGCGACCATTTTGATATAAAACATACAAGTCTTTACAAAGTATGAATATAGTTTTTTTTAGAGAAGCCGAGAAAGTAGTAACTTCTTCGAAATTGATTTATTTTCTTTCATTTAATGTGAATCGGAAATGTGAACATTTTTCTCAACATTAAATCTCTAGTAGAGAATTAAATATCTAGCTTTTAGATCAAATAATCAATTTAAAATAGCAAAGAAGACAAATGAATTAAAAGTCTTATTCCAACGACCTCTTAGATTTTGCCATTTTTTAGAATCGTTTTTAGCTTCTAGAATGTGCCATTAAGATATATCTACTCTGCGTACCCAACTTTAATTCCATTTTACATAATGTATGTGTAAAACCCGGGACTAAGTTCGCAATTTCATATGAAAATACATGATCTCTAAAAGCATCACGAGTAATCTTCTTCCCTCTTTTCCTTTTAGAGAGATCGTGTGAAATTAAATGTCGACAGATCTCTCATGTCCTGATCCTTAAAGATCAAATTTATGTTTGAATGAATCCTCAAATCAATTAACTCTTCAGACAGTGGAATTGACTTCCTCTAATAAACTACTAATTCATCTTCCAGGGCAACATTTGGCTTGATTTTTATTTGATTGGCGCAGTATAGCCAAATATAGCTCTTGCGCCAATAAACCTCAACCAACCAACCAATCAATCATTGGCCTGATTTTTGTGGTAAAAAAAAATTTCGAATACATCTAGGGCAATATGAAGACTAAAAAAATGTATTAATGACACAAATAGTGAACAATTTGATTTATTAAATTAGGGGAACCTACAGAAACACAAAAGCTGCATAGCTGCAAGCAAAAATTTATTCTTAAACACATTATTCAATTGAACAATTGCGGGGGTGTGGAAGGAGCAACCCTGGTACATTCTGGCATTATTCATCGTGCAATAACAGAAAATGGTATCATTCGAAAGAAATTAATGTATTCTTTAAGATTCCTTAAAATTATACTGATATGACCAAAGATACAGGTTCTGCGCCTGAAAAGAACATAAAAAGTTTTTGCTTTGTTTCACTAGGCCCAGCTTCACAGGAAGTAAATACCCTTCTAGAGATGTTGAAAGCTGGCATGAATGTCGTTAGAGTGAATTTTTCTCATGGAACTTATGAGGTAATACCAAAAGATGTTCAGTATTATCTCAGTCTAAACAATATTTTCAAAAAATTGTTATTTTATAACCAATTATTTTATTTATATTTGAACATCGTGATTTCTTTCTATGATTATAAAAGATGGTCGAAACAAAATTTGAGATGGTATTATACCGTTTTTTTTAAATTAATTTATTTTAAATGTTGAATTTAAAACTAATTACAGAAAATTTATTATTTTAAATGATTTTTTGTAAAAATATTAATTTTATTTTAAATGTAGGATTTTATAAATAAGATAATAAGTCAAAAAGCAGATACATTCAGTTTTTGTAATTTATTATAACGATAGTACAAGCTTCCTATTGGCTTAAATTTGAGCATGATTATTTCGCTTTTCAAAGCACTCGGTCCATTTTTGCACAATCTTTCCCATAGCTTCTAGGTGGTGGGGGAGTTTCCGGTTGAACATGAAGCCACGTATGCACCATTTCTATTATCTCTATATCAGAAACGAGCCGATCGACTCTTAAAACATCTTTGAATTCAGTTGTATAATAATTTAACGGGAAGAGATAGGGGCTATACAAAGGATCCCTCAACACTTAAGCCGCGGTCCCATGACGCGTCAATCTTCAGACGAGCCCCGCGTTCCCTCTTTTTACCCTTCTTGCGGTTTGTCGGGGTGTTTTGATGTCTGTGAACACGTCCGAAGTTTTCCCGAAAATTGTCGGTAAGGTGTCCAGGCATCAAAGGACTCCAAGAAACCGCAAGAGGGGTAAAACGGGGGAACGCGTGGCTCGCCAGAGATTCGACGCGTCGTGGGACCGCGGCTTTATAATGCACAACTGTAGATTTTCAAGAGTTTGAATGATGCTTCATCTCTCAAATGTTTCAGAATCGTGCGAAATAAAACAAACCCTCGCGTTTTTTCATGCATAAAAAGCTTTTTGATACAGTAAACATTTCCTGTTACAAACAGGCTGCAACTGCTTTTAAAGCATATCAGTACTGTTTACTGTTCACTCTTTTCTAGATAATGTCCAAAAATTAGTTCTTGTGAGTTTGGCTTCAAAGTTGTCAGAAGGTTTTTTACTGCAAAAGATGGAATCTTGTGTTTCTTTTAGGCTGAGAACTATAGGTATCTGTATTCTATGCTTCGGGTATTTACTGTCCTATTCAAAATAATTAACTGATTATATCTCCCGTGATATGTTTCTCAGAGCGTACTGGTTTCATTGAAATTGAGTCTGTTTTATGTAATTTCATGTGCAGAATCGTGACAGATGTAAATACGGTTTGTGACATCACCAATAGTCACTTGACTGTTAATGAATACATGCGTTAAAGATTGCTCGTTTTAATTGACGGGGCTTGGTGGTGTCTTTTTCCTCGTCTTCCACGCTTATTCACCCGCTTTTGACTTCTGTGGAGACTGCGTGAAATGTTGCCTTCTTATTGTACTCAAAGGCTTGATTTCGGTTTTCAATGCGCCTTAGAATCACCGGAGAAGAAAAAACGCTGTTCTTGGAACAAAAAAAGAATGGCGTCACAGGCAGTATTTCTCGCTGTAGTCAATTGAAATCGGAAATACATAGTACTGTTATGGATCACCGAGTACATTTATAGTGGGTGTGTGGTATGAAGACACAATCAGCGGGCATTAGTAGAATACAACAAAGATCTTTATTTACACGAAAACAACAACACAAAGTAGACGAACGCACACACGACAAATATACCAAGTACAGCCGAGACGAACACTGGAGAGCACAGAGCAGCGTACTACAGTAGACAGTAGGCCACAAGTAGTAATCGAGCACAGTTCTCAAAGCGGCCAGACGAAATAAGAGAGAGGATCGTCGGACCTTCACTCTACGGTCTCTCGAAACGGCTGAAGTTATCACTGTCTTATCTTTTTAGCTGACGACTCACTACTTTCACAGTAGACAACAGAACTCGGTGCACAACAGTTCAGCCCTCGTTTTTCTGACTCAATGCAATTCACCGTTCATTTCAGTTCACCTTTAGGCTCCAAAATACGGGCCGAGAATCTTCTAGACCAGCTCGTTTTCCATTTGACATCGTGAAATTTTTCGATGTTTCCTAGATTATCCATTTTGTCGCCAAATTGTCACCAAGCTCTCGGATCATTAATGTAGAATCCGAATAGCAGGCAACAGGACTCATCGTAAAAGTCTTTCTTACGATGACACTGTTCTCGCTGGAAAGCAAAATTACAGGCTTGTATCAGTACGGTATTTGATTGGCGAGTGCATGAAGTCATGCGGCCAACTTAGTGACATTTAGAACAGGGCAGCTCCTTATTAATTTACCTCGTATTAAAATGAGTATAAATTAACTCTAAAATATTTTCTTCCTTTGTTACACACATTTTAATTATATATTTTTTATAGTATCATGAAAATACAATGAAAAACGCCAGAGAAGCCGCAAAGAAATTTGCCGAGGAAAAAGGTACGGATTATTATCCTGTCGCTATCGCTTTGGATACGAAAGGTCCGGAAATCCGCACAGGCTTGATAGAAAAGGTAGATACATAGATTCGTAATGTTTATTGGCGCAAAGGCCATGTAAAGCCACACTGTGTTAGACACATTGTTTAATTTAAGAACACAATCAATGAATTATTGCTGGGCGTCAAATGAGATAAAATGCTTATAATGTAAGAAATGCAGCAATGAATTGATAGAATTTTAAAAATTCTGAATCACAGAAGGTAGACAATTCGGGCACAAAGTAAGAGGGAGGTGAATGATGGAACACTGATAGACAGCTAGATGGAAGTGAAAAGATAGATAGCCATTAAAATCCAAATCCAAGGACGCCTTGCCTGTTCACCCTATACGTGAGATGGATGTCAAGTTGACTCGTCTCCGTATAGGACATACACGCTTTACCCATAAACATCTAATATTTGGAGAAAATGCCCCTATGTGCAACAGTTGCCAAGCTCCTTTTACTGTTCATCATGTTTTAATTGAATGTCCAGTTTTTAATTCTCATCGTTCTTGTTTTTTAACTTGACTTCCTTCACATTACGAGACCTGGTGGGTGAAAAATACCACCCAAATATTTTTAAATTCTTAAGGGCTATAGGGTTTTTTACTTGTATATGAGAATTTTTATTATTATGTATACTTAACTTTCATTTTAAGTTCATATACATTAACGTCATTGTTTCAAACTGTTATGATGCAGGGTTTTAAATTTTGTTTTTAATCATTATTTCCATTAAACTAATGATTTAATTTCATCACTCATGTCTTAATTTACCAAAGGATTATATATATTTTTTATCTTTTATAATTTTACTATTTGCTTGGCCCAGTATGGCCAAATATGGCTCTCTTGCGCCAATAAACAACACACAACCAACCAACCAAGGACGCCTTTATTTTTCTTTATTGCTTGCATAAAAATAATGATCCTTGTGTAGTTTGAGCATTCATTTAATTATATTCTTATCTGGTTTGGTGAGTTTTCTCATTTGTCCTTCGCTCGTCTAAATAGTAGCAAACTTTTGGTTTTAATATTATTTAAATCTATAAGTGTATCAAATAGTTTCAGGTGGTCAGATCTGCATCTTTCAACGGTGACAAATGCCATTTCTTTATTGAAATGGTAATTTATTTGCTATAAATAATACGCAAAAATCATAATATGCAATTTCTATTTATTTAAAGGATGAGAATGCAGAAGTGGAGTTGGTGAAAGGGAAAACTGTGAAACTCACAACTGATGACGCCTTCTTCAAGAAATGCTCCGCAGATGTCATCTACATTGACTATAAAAATATCACTAAATTTGTCCAGAAAGGCAGTCGCATTTATATAGATGATGGCCAGCTATGCCTTATTGTGAAATCGATAAGTGAGTAAATTCTAGTGAACTTTACCTCATATTTAGTTATGAAACTACTTAAAGGTTCTTTTATATTTTAATCACACTCTTCTATATATTTCATTTGGCACTTCTTTTTCTAATTTAAAGTTGGAAATCTTCTATAATAATTGCTTGCGTAAAATTTCGTGCTCATTTTTCTTTTGTCTGTAAAATATTCATTCTAAAAATATTCACTATGGCAAATTTTTAAGTATTATTTTAATTGACTCTTTAGCTTTAATAGTAACTCTGATGCGAGGATTTTAAAATGTGATTTCTGAAATATTGTTTTTTGGTCCCTATCCTTACTACTAGGATAATAGTTAAAGGCTATGTCAAACTATTCCATAAAGAAAATAGAATTAACTGCTTAACTTTTGATTGAGTATTGTATGGCGCAGCTGAGCCAAATGGGGCTCTTGCGCCAAAAAAATCTCACAAATCGCCAACTTTGAGTATTGTAACTTTACATTTTGAGTCCAGTTTTTGGAATGAATCTTGGAAAATGTCACACATTTTTAAATTGAAGGTTGGGATGTCATTTTATCTATAAGAACATCATGTTCTTCTAACACATGTATTTTGTTTCTTTTCAGGTTCTGATTCCTTGGAATGCGAAATAGAAAATGGAGGCATGTTGAGTAGTGAAAAAGGGTGCAACTTACCTGGCATCGAAACAGATTTGCCAGCAACATCTGAAAGAGACAAGAAGGATTTGTTATTCGGTGTTGAAAAGGAGGTAAGTTAAATTTTCATTTCGTCACTATCGATTTCTACTGTTGATTTTTTTTCTAGCTCTGCTTCCACATGTCCATCTGTAGGATCCATACTCAGTATTAGAAAATTTCTATCTGACAATAAATGTAATCCAACTGATGAACGTACTTCAGCATCCTCAGACAATTGCTTGTAGTCTCGATTAAGTAAAATGGCAATTGCTGCTTATCAATGTTAACGTTTATGTTCACGTCCTCAAATAATCTTAAAATGGCATTCGTAAAGTAAGTTTTATAAGATTTAAAATTGACTTGGAATGCCGACCATTGCTTCTTTGGATTCCATTAAGGAAAGGAAATTAAAAAAGGAATGACAATCAAAAGACTACCGCTTAAAATTTTATTAAAAAAAAGATGAAAAACGCGCCTAAAATGTTGTTTTATTAAATAAATTATTTTTGCCTTTTTCTAACGAAGAATTTGCAATTTCATTGCATCACCTGTCTGTAAAATTGGTTTTTATCGTTATATTCAATAGCTTTTATCCTTCTGTTTGCCCTTTTATCTGGTTTCATTGTTTCACTTTTTTTCTCGCATTAGTGTTTCTCTTAAATATATTTAACATTGTACATCGCATCTTTTTTTATAAGTGTTATCATTAGCATGTGTGTGTTTTTATAGTTTACTCTCTGACTCCACTATTTGTTTCATTTTCGGAAATACCCACTTGACCATGAACCGTTGGCGCTTGATTTAACATGCGCCACCAAATTTACTCTAAATTAAGAAATAACACATTTCGAATTAATGAGAGAATGCCAGCTTTATAAACTACAAAAATAAAATTTAACTAAGCATTAAACAAGTATAAGTGATGATACATTTTATCCATCGAACCGCACGAGACAGAGGTTTGGAGTGGGCCAGTGAAATCAGGAAAGTGAGTCATTCGTATTCGTCGGAGAATGAAGTTTATTTTCACTGGTGTGATTTATGCTTATTGCCAGTTGGCGATAAGCATAAATCTGATAATGTGTTCATTTTCAACCATTTGTCTACTCAGTATAGCCAATCCTGGCTCTTGTACCACTAAATCGCGATACACCAACTAAACTTTTTTCACATCTCAGAATCCAAAAGGATGAAAGTCATATCCAGATTGGAATTAAGGGTCGATTTAGGAAGATAAGCGATATAATATTACGTCAATTATATCGTTAGATCTCATGTGATTTAAGGTCTCTCTATCTCGTTTTAAAGGTGGACTTGATATTTGCATCTTTCATAAGGAATGCTGCAGGCGTTAATGAAATGAGGCAGATATTAGGAGAAAAAGGAAAGCACATAAAGATTCTCCCCAAGATCGAATGTTACGAAGGTGTAAAAAAGTAATATGCATTATTTTCTGATTTTTTTAATTCTTATAACATTTAGTAATTTAGTCAGATATTAGTGCTGTAACAACTAATTTGATATTAAATTGTCTGCATAGTAAGTTTTTTTTGGTAACTGTGAAAAGAATAATTCTTCCTTTCGAAAACTGAAACATCATTAATTTAGCAAAATATTTGAATGTTAATACGAGGATTGTAAATAAAACAATGACAACATTTTTAATGAACTTACAGACAAAATTAACCATCCTATTTCGTAACTTTGTATATAATTTTTTAAAGTTTTATTTAGCTTTGTGTCTTGCCTTAAATAATATGGCTCTAAAATAATAAACTCGAAAATGGCTAATTAAAAATGTACAGATATATGTGAACTAAGAAAATTTTCTTTCTTCTGTACGAGTTCTAATATCTAGTTTTTCTCAATTACGTTTTGAAAATGCTATTTTAGAATTGATGAAATAATTGAAGCTTCTGATGGTATAATGGTCGCCCGCGGGGATTTAGGTATTGAAATTCCAACAGAGAAGATATTTCTGGCCACGAAAATGATGATTGCAAAATGCAATATAGCTGGAAAGCCTGTTATTTGCGCCACACAAGTGAGTAATAATTTGCCAAATATTGAATTCTATGCTAACTGACGAATTGGCTTGTTGTACTACGCCACAATACAAGCTGCTCAATTTTCTGGATTGAAACTGTTTACTTGAGCTTCACTTTATTGGGTGTTAAGGAATGCTGTTCTATGTATTGTTGCTTTAGTTTCGTTGTGGTGAAAGCTTCCCAGATTTCACCGATAGTGACAGTTTAAAATGGAAAAAAAAATCAACACACCTTTCATTTTGTGCACTTTTGTCTGAACATTTGATCATATGATTAATTGGAGGACCATTTTAAGTGCCAAAAACAAACTATCGAATGTTTGCCGTAAGCAGAATGTCCACTTCACAATTTCATGCAGAATACTGTATAAAACCTAAGAAAATTCATCAAATAATGACGAATCGTTCAATTATTTTTCACTCTGTTAATTTTGTGCAATAAATCTTCAGTAATGATTAAAGTTTTACCTATTTCATTGTGAAATTCGCGTGACCATGTTAAATTTTTTTGCATGTTTCCGTACCATTTCGTCATTCATAATATCTCCTCCGTACATTTCACTAATTTCAGTCGCTTTCTTGAATTAAAAAGACGAATCGCCGATTGTATTTAATTGAACGACCATTCTAAATGCCGGGGAAACAAGCATTAACACCCTCGAATGTTTCCCGTAACGGCACTTGTCGTAAACCATAAATGTCTTTCACAATTTCATGCAGAATAGTGTGTAAAATCTAAGAAAATTCATCAAATAATGATGAATCGTTCACTTATTTTTCTGTCGTTCAAATATTGACGAATCGTTGAAATATTGAAACCCACATTCCCTCCTCAAAATTTCCAAATGGCTTTTATTGGATTAATGCATAATTATCAAGCGTTTCTGAACACTTTTTATTATGAAAAATAAAACAAAAAAATCAGTAGCATTTTTAAATGATTAACTCGGGATCTTCTACTTCAAAAACTGCTTCTCGTTTGCTGAAAGACGGTCGATTCCATGGCTAACCTTACCAGCGAGCGACTTAAAAAAACTTACGTTAAAATGGTTCTTCATTCGAAATGGCAATCAGAGTGGGATCTTGAGATAGAGAACAAACTCCATGCAGTAAAACCAATTTTACAATCTTGGCCTTCATTAAGCAATAGAAACGCAGACACTCTTTTAACACGCCTACGCATTGGTAGCCTACGCATACTAGATTCACTCATGTTCATCTTTTACTCGGCGATAAACCACCAATGTGTTCGCAAATGTCAAACCTCTATACACCATATTTTGAGTGACTGCTCATGTTTCAGTGTTCAGCGATTGAGATTTTTTCGGGCGTCTACGGTTTCTTTGTCGGATTTGCTAGGCAGAACCCCTCATGTTAATCTTTTTGAATTTTTAAAATCGATAAGGTTTTATTCCCTTATTTAAAATGGTGATATTTTTAAAAAAATAGTTTCGTTTTTAAACATTCCAAATAAAACTCTCGTATTGCGATGCTTTCATTTCTCTGTTTGGCGCAGCATAGTCAAAATCCTGGCTTTTGTGCCACAAAAACCAAACCAAACCAAATCCATGGCCAAATAATTCACGGTACTTTGATTTAGCCCATGCTTTGACGTCCACCCCTAAGTTATTGAAACCGTCATAAACTTCGTTTCCCTACCTTTTTTTTAACCATCGATTGGCCTGGCATTCATAAGGGCCTTTCTCTGGGAAAATTTGCGAGCATGGAAGAAGTTTCCAACCTTTATTGGCGATGAATTCGACAACATATGAACGCGCATTAACTTGATGGAAGAAGATAAGCACAGTACGGCGAATATGAGTATGATTATCGATGCACACTTTTATAACCTATAATTAGATGTATATTTTCATTCATTAGTTTATAAAATATTGTTAATTTTTATTAAAATATATCACATCAAAGAAACGCTTGATAATTATGCACCGACCCAATACTGTAAGAAACAGGAATCGCATATTGCCTAGTTGAAAGAAATTTTAGTAAATCTCGAAACAAAGCATAAACAGTTTTAATTTATGCATTCTTTCACACATAGCATTAAAAAAATTCTCTCTTTTTTTTTAAAAAAATATGCAACTGCAAAGAACTTGTTAAAACTTAATATGCTATGGAGAATAAATATGTTGCATTGATATTATTTTGACCAATTGTATTAATCATAAACTACTTAGTTTGAAAAAAAAAGAACATTTGTATTTGGAAATAAGTGTTATGATACATGTGATAATAGAGTAGCTTAATGATACTCAGAGGTATAAAAAATTTCCTCTGTGGCATTTACTACATTATATTTATTATGCTTTAATGTGTAATAAATAAGAACTTTAGTCATAAACTGTCTGCATTCACAAGGTCTATATGCATAGTAAAACAGGAAAGCATTCTAACGCAATAAATAACAGAGTTTGTTTTAATTACAATCAAAGTAGGTAACAAATTTCCTCTGAGGTATTCACAAATTTTCTCTGATATCATGACTCTTATTTATACATCAATTAATTTTGAATTTAAAGATAAATTTAATTTGGGGGGGGGAGATTTAAAGCATATGAGTAAATTTGAAATGCAACACTATAATATTATACATTAAATTTTTAAATAATGTGAAAAAAATTATTTGCAATTATATTGTAATTGAAAAATGCAATTCAAAATGAAATCAAAAGTACGAAATTATAACTCTTGACTTTCACCCGTTGAGCCAGAAAATTTTTTTAAAGCACTAATCTCTTTTTGAAGAATTAGAAAAGGATATTCCCATCACTGGACTTTCACAGCAGAGTAAAGCTGGTGACCGGAGGCGCTTGGGACACCTTGTATAATCCTTAAGAAATATGTGTAAGATATTAATAGCGTGAAATCTGTTTTGCAGAGCTATGTGTAATATGTTGTAACTTGATTTTGTGATGAACATTGTTGCGCTCATCAGATGCTGGAGAGCATGCACAAGAAACCGAGACCCACCAGAGCGGAGAGTTCCGACGTTGCCAATGCCGTGTTGGATGGTGCCGATTGTGTGATGCTTTCGGGTGAAAGTGCCAAAGGAGAGTATCCAGTTGTTGCTGTGCGAGTGATGCATTCCATTTGCCGCGAAGCAGAAGCCGCATTCTATCATAGAAATATCTTCAGTGATTTGCTTTTGGAAACTCCATGTCCTACTGATCAAACTACGGCCGTTGGCATTGCTGCTGTAGTCGCCGCCATGAAGCTTCGGGCATCTGCCATCATTGTTTTGACAGCCACTGGCAGGTAAACTAACTAAGCACAATATAGAGTAAATTACTTATTAGAAAGCTTTTTATCTGAAACATCATTGATGTCATGGCGAGTTGAAAAAATTTCAGATTCGAAAATTTTATTTGAATCATTCATAGTTTATGGTTTATGCTTGATCTAACACGAAAAGCTAATCAAATTCATGACGCGTAGTTTTAAATTTAAAGATGCTTAAATCTTTTTTATGTCAAGCTTATACAATTTTACCACTGAATATTATATTTATTTTTTAACATCGTTTATATATTTTTTTTTTTTGATTGACGCAGCATAGTCAAAAATGGCTCTTGCTCCAATAAATCCTACGAAGCCAACGAACCAACAGCTAACACAAAAAGCAAAAAAAAAAATTGTGAAAACAAATGAATAAATTGTAGATATTTGGCCTAGTTTAGGTTCTATTTTTAACTCGATTTTTGTTTTTTGACCTTTTTTTTTGTACAAAAAAACAAACAAACCTACATTTATGTGTGGTATTGATGAAGTATATGGTATTTCTTGTGAATGATTTCCATGAAATGAAATGAAAGTTCTGCTCATTGTAGGTGCCAGGTACAATATGTTCAAGATTTCTTTAGCTCTTTGAAAGCGAGATCCAAAGTAGCGACATTTTCTATTTTATTGGTCATTGTGGGATAGTTTATGAAGAAAGAATTTGACTTTCGAGGCTGAATTTCCTCGCTCAGCATTACAGTGCTCGACCACTAATGGCTGCCTCCAAGGTCTGCTTGACCTTCCATCAGATTCCGATAATTCCGAAGATTTGCACTTTTTTTTCACAGAAGACCTTAGGATTTAGAGGAATTTTTATTCTTCGTTCTGTTGTCTCATTCATCTCAGCAGCTGAGGTCCAACATTCTCTCTCTGTGAGGCAGTATCTTCGTCCCCTCAGGGGGCATGTCGTGTTTAGGCGTGATGATCTTCACGACCCCGAGTTTGCCTAGTGATCTGGTCTGCCTTCCAGATTTCCCTCATTTCATTCTGCTGTTGTCTCTTTCTTCCCTCGATGGCAGGCTGGGGAGTTCCCCTTGAACAGCTGTCATCTTTGTCTTTGCCTCTTGCTTCTCATAAATAGCCTAAATCCTTACGTGTTGACCGTGCGTGATGAACCATTAAACGGATGATGTACTGTTGTTCCTGGTGTATCAATCGGCTAGTAGCTAGCCACTTGGCTGATTAGCCTGCTGACGATCAAACGAATGGGCTACTTCTTTGGCTTGCCGCGAAGGGTGGTCATTGTCACTAGGGGTAACTCTGAGCGTTTAGGTTCCGACCAGCATTGAGGTAAGCACCGAGGCTGGGAATGGCCAGACCCGGTGGCTACCTTCCCTTGTTGGATTCCGCGATGGGCGGTGCCTGAACTTGAATTTCCTTGAATGTCGTATCGGCCTCAAAACCAAACTCCCTTCAGATAACATCATCCTGAAATGAAAACTATAATTCATATTTTTGATTCATTTTTTTTGTTTGATAACATGTATCAAATGGAAAATATTCTTTTAATTTGGTCTCACCATTTCTTGTTAAGAAAGCAATAGCGACTACAATCGGGGATGTCAAACCATTCGAAAACTGCGTTTTGGTGATTTGCTAGTTCAAATCTGCTCTAAGAAGAAAGCCAACCAAATCATCAGATTCAAAGTTTTAGTTACCATAACATTAATAGTCCAGATGCATCTTTCAATTATTCAAAAGGAGTAATAACATGCTGGAGCTTTTTAATTTTCTTCAGAGGAAATGACGAAGGAATTAAAAATCCAAGGAGTGACACACGTACGACAAATAGGTTTTTAGGCTGGATGGACATCTCCTTTCCAAAGTAGTTTTAAATATACAATTCTGCATCACTTTTCGAAGTGATACAGTCTTGTACATATTTTTTGACGAGAGAGCTCTAATGAATTGCAAGACGAGAGTGTGCAAAGTGAAGCGAACGCTCATGTGAAATCAAGTGAAACAGCATCTCACACATTCCTGATGAAAAACTAAAAATTGAATTTTGAACAGTTTTAGCTGCTGAGAAGACAACTGAAACGGTTAGTTAGATGTTTGTGATTAGTAAGTATTCGCGACGGGAGGACTTTGAAGCTCAGTTAAATTAACGTATAGTAGCTTCAATTATTTTACACGACAGTATTTTAGGAAGTTTTACGCAACAAACCCCTATGTGTAAAATTGAATCGTAGCTTCCTCAGGCCTGCTGCCACCTGGAAAAGAAATGGCATATTACGATAGAAAGCAGCATATACAGTGGGCCTCAAAATTGAGTATACACCTAAACGCATAACGTATATTTTTACCTAATGAAGTAAATTTTGCTGTAAGAAAATTTTGTTTTTTACTGGAAATACTAGTT
>JAOUZG010014478.1:10715-34063 GCA_026289955.1 Argiope argentata | reverse complement strand
CATAAATTTTGTCCTTTAAATATCCCCAAAGAAAAAAGTCCGGGATGTTCAGATCAGGGGATCGAGGTGGCCAAAGAGTTTTTGAGATAAGTCGATCACCGAAAAAAGCTTCAAGCATGTCCATGGTTTCATAACTATGGAAAAATTTAATATACTTGAAAAAAAGCATGGACAATGATTTTTTAAATCTGGAGTACGGAAACTTTTTGGTCACCCGGTATTTTATACTATATTATATATATATATATATATATATATAGGTGGTGTAAAATATTCGAAATCATTATATAAAGATCTGATAATATAAAAGATACTTTTCCTTAGCAAGGCGCCAGAGAAAAATTACCATATAATGCAGAATTCCGCCAAATTTCTTCGGCGATTTTTCCCTGGCGCCTTGCTAACGGAAAAGAAATTTGGCAGAATTCTACATTATATAGCGATTTTTCGCTGGGCCCGGGCTAACGGAAAAGTACCTATTAAAATAGAGCCATGTCTCGTAAGTGAATTTGCAAGTGTCTAAAATTTCAAATTTAAATCAAAGAAGGAAACAGACGATATACCCGTAAGGAAATCCCATTTTGGATAAGTATGTAAAATATTAAAAAGGTGTAAAAATAAAACATGTAACTCTAAATATTTAATATAAAAAAAGACTGAAAAGGCCATGAACGCATTGGAAATTTTTATCCCTAAGATAAGTTTTGCCCAAAATCATACATATCCAAAATTCTAGTCTCGAAATTACAAACTGAATTTCATCATCTTTATGATTTTCAGAGACACACACATAAATAATTTCGAAATAGTTTTTTTAGAGATGTTTAAAAGAAGACGAATAATCGAAATTCAGAATTTTTAGTCTATTAAATGGCGCTGCCCATTATTTTTTATATACTTTGAAAATACAAGAAAATAGATCAGCACACTATAAAGTCAAGATTTAATATTCTAATCTGCATTTATCCACTACATATACTTTTCCATTTAGAGCAATTGATAGCAAATAACTTTTTTATGAAGCTACATTAATGTATATTAAGTTTATTTTAGTTATTACTTATGAGGAACTTCACGAAGAAATGCCCAATAACTTGAATGAACACCCGCTGAAACAATAAAATAATGAATAATCAGGTATTTCGTGGCTTAATATGGCCATTCACAATCACTCCATAACACGTCAGTAAAGTAGTGGCCTTCCAAAAGCCGGCAATAAAGCAAAAACCCATCATAATGGGCATAGTCTAAACTGGAAGATTTCATAGCTAACCAAGAGCTAACTTTATTACAGTCTAATACCACCGTTCACTTCAATCCTTTAAAGGGCCTTTTTTAATTAATTAATTGGCTCTGATTTTTCCTGATTAATTAATTGGCACGGTATAAACTAGAAAATTTCGTGGCTAACCAAGAGCTAACTTTATTGCTGTCCAATACCATCGTTCGCTTCAACCCTTTAAAGTACCATTTTTTTTCTTGTCATTGTATATTAAAATATTTTTAGGATTGATATTGGTATAAGAAAAGTTATTCATTTTACATATTAGATAAATTTCATTTGATTAATTAATTTGGTTAATTAATAATTAATGAACAAATAAAAACACGGCATTTTGTGTGAGAAAGGGAACTAATACATCTAAGTTTCTGTCTTACTGAAAAATGCGTCAGAACTTTTCCCAATCTATATAACTTCATTCGGAGATTAATACATTTGATGGGATAATTTGACCTTGAAAGGGTGAACTGAGCTTTCACTAAATTTGGGTGTAAAGTGGACAGAGATTTGCACAGCATTCTTCGTCAGGGTTGGGTAAAACTTGTGCGAAATGCTTATGAACTAACTACATAAAAAGATTAGGAATAAAATTGATCGGGGAGGACAGCTATTACTCTTCTAGTATCGTATGTAATGCTCTTGTATGGCTGATTTTACATGGAATTTTTTAAAAATTACATGCTAAGCTATGTTTACTGTAATGCAATAGGAGAAAAACATAACTTATGCCAAGTTAAAAAGATGCAAATTATACAAGTATGTGTAGTAGAAGGATATATATCTTGCGGGCGTTTTACCATTATTTAATATTTAGCAAAAAAATTTGTGAGACACGAATTTCAAATAATTTATAGGCGTCGAGCGAAAATATAGAACATCATAAAATTGAAAATGTACCCGAAAAGGAACAAAACAAACGGTATTTTATGACACAATATTTTACAAAATAACTTAATATTAAATTTTTAAAAAATGATAAAAACTGAAGGTATTAAATACAGTAAGTATCAAATTTATGTCGCAATCATATTTATAAAGCATGCCATCTAATATTTGAAACCAATAAGCGAATGCATTTAGTGTTGAGAAAACATGAAATAAGAATAAACATAAAACACTTTAAAATTATCATCGAGTGTTCTTTCAAAGAAATACTTTATAAAAATAATTGTTGGTTTATTATTGCACTTTAATATTATACTTAAGATTTAATTCAATAAAAAATGCTGAGAAATTGTTAAATTATCAAAATATTCTAGTCATTCAACAATAATAAATTATTTTAAAGAATTCAGAATAAAATAAAAGATTATATTAGATATTAGCATTATCATTCTATTCTATATCTATTCATTTTTCAATAGCTTGGGATTCACTAATAATAAATAACACAGATAACGAAACACTCTTTTTTTAAAAGATTCTAGTTTCTTGTTTTAACTGCAAATGAAATATAAATTTTAATATTTGTATGGTCAAATGATTACAAATATGACATTAACTGATCATAAATAAAAAGTTTGTTTATCATAAAGCAATTCTCGTATCATTTTGATAGTTATCTGATGAATAAATCAATAAATAAAAGATTTTAAAATGGCGTAAAATATCAGCAGTTTTTGAAATTCACAACAAAACATACATTTTTCACTTAAAGCATTGCATCTTATATCAGAAAAATGGCAAAATTAAGAGTACTTACAAATATTCCGGATCGATTTTCTATGGGTGAAAGTAACTTTTTCTACAATGTTCAAACTGATAATAATCCAGAACGAAATACAAAAATGCTAGGTTTTCTTCAGTGTTTAAAAAAAAATAGCTTCAGAAAGTTTCTATTGTTGTTTCCATTGTTTCTGTTCTTTTTCCATTGTTCGTTTTGGAAGAAAGTTTTAAGATTTCTCACTATTCATGATTGTTGTATAAAAGGATGCTAACAATGATACTAAATAGTAGCTTCCAATGACAGTTGAATTTCTTTCTTGGCTTTAGAGTCACTATATTTTTGGCAACACATCTTTATATTCTATTATTAAAAAATATTTTGCTTTTCCAAAAAGTTATGGTAGAAAAACTAAAAGACTGCAGGACATCCAAGTTCATAAATAGAAGGAACTATTATTGGAATCATTTTTCTTTAAATAAAATGAAATTTTAATATGATTTTTGATACACCTCTTGAAAAATTACGTCAACCAATACGAAACTTCGATAAGCCTAAAGAACATAAATAAGAAAAACACTTAGCTTGAATATAGATAAAAAGAGCAGTAATTTTTGTGCCATTAAAGGATTTTTTTTCTTCAATAATCAAAACTGTTTGATTACCAATTTTAAGTGTTTAATATTTAAAACTGATTACCATTCGCAGGAATTACCAATAGTTTTAATCTTTGATGACATTTATACAAATAACGGAAATATGGGAAAGTTTCTACTTAATTTCCATATGATAATAACAGATGCATTCAAGATTTGGCAGCAATAAGTCCTAAAAGCAAAAGGATCATTTGAGGACCATCAAATAACAGTTACAGTTTAAATAAAATTATTGATTTAAAGTATTTCCTAATTGGATTCAAATAAGGACCAAATGATGATGATGTTGATAACGTGTTCGCTTTACAACGGAAAGAGGGGTGCAGTAGCTTCTGATTGTATGGACCCCCTGAGCACCAGAGGACAGAAATATGACTCCTAGCCTATATAAAGTGGCGTTCCCACGACCCGTCGAATCTTCAGACGAGCCACGCGTTCCCTACGTTTAACCCCTCTTGCGGTTTCTTGGGGTGCTTTGATGTCTGTGGACGCATCCGAAGTTTTCCAGCAATTTATCGGTAAAGTGTCCAGGCATCAAAACACCCCAAGAAACCGCAAGAGGGGTAAAACGGGGGAATGCGTAACCCGTCTGAAAATCCGCAGCTTACACAGACCCTTTTTACAAGAGGGGGGGGAAATTCACACACATTTCACAGATAGTACACAGATGAACAACCACGCTCTAAGCGGGACTCGAACTCATGATGTCCAGATCATGTGGAAGATGTGCTACATCTCTGCCAGGAAGCGGCTACGGACCAAAAAAAAAACTTTTAAATAAATATTGTGCATAAAAATTACTATATTTATCTATACTCTGAACAGTTTTCAGCAGTGTATCGAAAACAATGAAATATATACCTGTCTTTATTATTAAATTGATTAATATTAAAAACCAAACTGTGTTGACTTCATATGTTTCAATCTAAAGTCGTGCTAGAGCTTGTCATTACAGTTGTTTACGTTGAAAATCTCCTATTGTGCTAAAATAAGTGACGAAACTTGAACTGGGAAGTAAAACCGGATTTTGATTAAATATTCTGTCAGTCAGAATCTTTTGGAATTTATTGCTATATTTTTTTTATCTACAGAATCCTAGCGTTAAAAAAATTAAATGGAAACTGATCTAAATTAAATTAGATCGCAATAAATATACAGGAGTCGTATGATAACACAAAGTAAATTTGTTTCATTTTTCGGAACAATTCTAGGAGAAACTGTTCATATCAGAATGCATTACTATTCACGACATTATGTCGAATTTCAGAAATAGAATCGATCGCAGAAAGGTTGCTACTGATTCATGGCAAAATTTAGTATTTGTTATAATTACTATACACAGCAACACAAATTCTTAAAAAATTACTATCCATCATAATTTAACGTACATTTAACCAAAATAACCATGCAAGAAAAGCAACACCTATTTCTTATTTACTTGTTTCGAATTCTTATAATATGCTTGCTATACGTTTAAATGATGCAATAGGTGTAATTATGTAGATGAGAATTTCATTAAACTTTATCTTTTATTCGTTTTCTTTCTTTTTTTCTTTTCTGCAACAAAGTAGGCTATAAGTTTTCCCTTCTTTAACCACTTGACATACGAATTTATTTAACTTTCTAATTAGATAACTCATCCTATTTTGGTAATTTATTGTTCATTTGATTTTTTAAAAATAATATATGGAGCATTTGGGATACCAAATCGTTTCCTATTGATTTTTTTTTTGTATTTAAATACTTAATTCTGTGGCTTAATTGCAGACTTGAGAATAAAAATTCAGTAATTCGATGCGCGTGTCAGACAAGTCATTGTATGCGAAGTGGTTAAACATTGAAAACCTTTCTGCATTTCAAAGTGCCCAATTCATATAAAGGATTTTAAAGGATCAATTGTGCTCAAAACTGTGCTGTAGTTTTTTATTGTACTTTAAAACTGTTTTGGATACTTTTCCGTTAGCTGGGCGAAAGCGAAAAATCACCAAATATTGTATAACTTCTCCAAATTTCTTACAGTGATTTTAAAGCGAGAAATCGCCACATAATGTAGAATTCCGCCAAATTCCTTACAGTGATTTTAAAGCGAAAAATCGCCGCATAATGTAGAATTTCGCCAAATTTCTTACAATGATTTTAAAGCGAAAAATCGCCGCATAATGTAGAATTCCGCCAAATTTCTTTGGCGATTTTTTGCTTGCACCCAGCTAACGGAAAAAAACTATTTTTGTTATGTATTAATTTTTTATTATTTATTTATGTCGATTAATATTCATAGACTATTTACTCCCCAGAATTAAATTGTTGAACAAAAAAAGTTTTGATGTTAAATCATTAATTTATTTCAATGAATCAAACAATATTCTTTCCTGGTGGATTTTTTCCATAAAAATACAAATAGTCGTCATAGTCTTCACACAGGCTTAACCTCCCAATGTCAGAAATATAATCAAATGATTAGAATCATGACACTGAAATAGCAAGATTATTCAGTGATATTAAATTGAGTATCCATATAATTTTATCAGAAATCGTTCTGAAGAAATTTTTAATATTCTGTCTTATTTTTCGAAAATAATAATGATAATGAGTTCAAACTTTGAAATACTAAACTAAATTGCAGAATAATTTTGTATGAGAGGATAATATGCTCTGTGGAAGCTACACTTTCATGGGATTTTATTAAACAGAAACAAACCATGCAAGATATATTGCGTATATATATTTTAACATTTAGAAATCCCCGTGCACCACTAAGTCTCACACGGGGCTGACAGAAGTAAACAACACATTACGTAAAAACACCACATACAGAACAGCTACTCACGCGCAACCCCTTCTTACAAGGGAGCACATTCAAACATATCACAGATAGACGATAGGTACAACCTTGCCCGAACCGGGACTCGAACCCAGGAAGCCCAGATCAAGAGAATACGCGCTGCCCCTGAGTCAGGACGTCGGCTATTGCATATTTTAAACTCTCTTTCTTATCTCTAGACCAGTGTTTCACAACCTTATTTGTGCCATGTCCCACTTTAACCTTTCTAAAGTTTCCACTCCCCCTATGTAACACATATAATATTTAACATTAAAAAAATCGATTTGTTCACTTAAGAAACACAAATGATGGATTCTAGGAATAAATCACTACGAAATTGTTGACAAAATACAGTCAGTAAAATTTCAAAACATATAATGAAAAACTAACTATTATTTAAAAATTTGCTTTTTTCTTGTAAAATTTGGCCCCGATATCTAGCATTGCATTTAAATGGCCCGCAGTGAACGGGTTAAAGTTGTATCAAGTCCATTTTTCAATTGCTCCCTGCTTCCCCTGTGGAGTGTGGGTCCCACGTTGGGAAACATTGCTTTAGAGATTTTGTTGAAAAATCACTGAAAAAATCAAAGAATGGGAAGATGAACACTACGTTTATCTCAACGGTCGTTTTCTCGTTTACGTTTATCTCTAACGTTTATCTCAAATCCTGTTTTTAAGATTTCAATAGCGATTCTAAGATTAACTTATTAAATTCATGGCTTTTTAATGCACTACTAATTCATTAAAAGCTCTAGTTCGGTCAAGGTTTAAATTTCATTAATCAAACACTAGAATTATAAAGATACAACTAAAGGCAAACTGATAAAAAAAATCAGGACATCATAGAACTGAATTCAACATCCTCTTAATGATCTTCGGAAATTTCCTGTTTGAAACATCAGTTTCGTGTGCAGCTTAGCAAAAACACAAAACAGAAGAACAAAAGAAAAACAAAGTAAAGGAACCAAACGATATGCAGAGATTCGTCGTTTGGAGTAGGTGGAGCCAAATTGGCACGTGGCACTCTTTCGCGTGCGCGCGCTCACCTGCCGCCCCCCGAACCTCTTTGCGGACATCAGGACGGGACCCCCGGGCCCTGGACGTGCGCTGCTGACACACGCAATGCCCCAACACCTGGCCCTAGTCAGCCTGCCTCCCCCCTGTCACGTCTACCGAAATCGTCTGCAGTCACCCGTCCTCAAGAGCGGGCAAACGATTTATTATTGTTCTTTCTTGTTGCGGTTGTCTAAATGATCTTTTTTTTTTTCTGAATGTTAAAGCGCGTAAAACGATTAAGTATTGTTACAAGAAGCAAATGGAAATATGAAACGGATTAAAAAGAAAATTAATAAGCAAAAAAATAAAAGCAACGATTTATGGAAACATCAAGATTAAAATTTTTTGAGGTCAATATTTTGCTTCTTCCTGATGCATATCTACGCAGTTTAAACGGATGTCGCAATAAATAAACAATATATGATAATAATCTCTTATGGAAGATATAGATTGTTAATTTTTTAAGCTATTAAATAAAGAAGAACCATAGTTTGGCCAATGAAAAAAATATAGTCGGTTTTGCTAAGTTTTCAGTTAAATTAACTATTAATATAGTAATAATCATACCAATAACAGCCAAGATAATCTTTTTCTAGTAATCTTGCGGGTAAAATTTGATTAAAATATCTTTTTATCTTATTGATCATTGGTAGCTGTAGGACTAATATGCTTAGTGCTACAACTTAAAAAAATTCTTTTAAAGTTGTTAATTTTATTTGTTAAAAAGTTAAATTTTATTTGTTTACAAAATTATTTTGCTTCCTCATTTTTTATCAGTTATTATCTTGATTTATGAAGGCAAAGAAATTAAAATATACATTTATTAGACCATAAAATAAAATGGTATTTAATTCCTCAACTTTATATTAGAATTAATAAGCGTTCAAAAATTTAAGTTAGTAATAGAATAATTTTTAAAAATTCTTCTGTTTATAACGTAATTAATAAATACTATTATGAAACAGCAAGGAAAAAATGAGAGGAAAATTAATTATGAGACTTTTAAAAAACTAAAACTAAATACGTTTTTTTATCGTTCCTGAAATCTAGAGTAAGAAAACTGTACATAACAAATTGAAAACGGAAAAATGTGTTTGTTTATTGAATGTAACGTCGCAAAAGGGGAGCATGGCTGAGAGTATGGCTCAGCCAAGCGGTATTACATTAAAGGTATGCCAGCGTTCTGTCACAGAGGTGGCGCGTCTTCCTCATTATCTGGGCGTCCCGGTCAAATCATGGTTGTTCTTCCGTGTTCTATCTGCGAGATGTGTGACTGTGCCCCCCTGTAAAAAGAGTCTGTGCAAGCGAATGTGATGAGTGAGTAGCTAAGGTGTACTCTTGGCGCTAGTTGGCGCTACTACAAAAACAAGAGACGCCCCTTCCGGCTTAAAATCGCTGACGAACATCAGTGCGCTTGACCGTGGCAAGTGCCATTAGTAATAACAACAACATTAAACTTTATTTTTAAGTTATTCTTATTCATTTGTTAACGTTCGGGGAGTTTCTAGAACTTTCTAGGAACTTCTTTATGATTCCTGATTCTGTTGAAAATTCATAAATTGGGATTTCCACAATTGAGGGGGATCAATTTTTCTAGACTGCACGTTACGAGTTGTTGAAAGTTAATAAGATTGATATTGTGTTACTTTGTGACTTTTTATTTCTTGCATTTTCGTGAAAATATTATATATATCGGAGCAATATTGAAATTTCTTCGAATTTTTAAATATAATTAAATATTTTTATCTTTAAACGTGGAGATAATTCATTCGTAATATGTTAGGAATAATCTCTTAGTTAAAGTTTATTTGAAAACAAAGTTCTCTAAGTTAGATACTAGGTAGCAGTTATTAAATTTTAAACATATTGTTTTGGAATGTTTTGAAATATCTAGATCAAGTTATGTGATTTTTGTCATTTTTTAATGGAACTAAAAGATGGAGATTACATTTCATAAATATGTTTATTAGATGCACTTCTATTAATTTTTATCATGTTATATTTATTTAGATTTAATTTTAAATATATAAGGCAGATTTGTTTTTAAGTGTGCATTTCAATTTTAAATATTTTAAATGCACTTGAATTTTCGTAAACGTTTGCATCTCTTTTCACATTTTGAACTTTCTGAACAAAAAATCTTTCGCAGAATTAACTGCACTATAAATTGAAAATTTTTTAGAAGTTTCTAAAACAAATCAATCAAATGTATGCAATTAAAACCAAATTATAACCACCCTCAAAAAAATTTATCTGAAATATTGCCATAAAAATTAATCTCTCAGATAAAAAAAACTTCTATTCTTCTAATGGACTTCATAATCATATGTAGAAAAACAATTTTCTCAGGGATTTAGTGCATATGTAACCGTTAAAGTATATAATGCAGTTATTTTATAGAATACCTAGTTATACCATGAAATAACTAACCGTGTACGTTAAAGAGTATAATATGTTATTCGTTTGACACTTTAACTAGAACTAGAAAAATCCTTCTTCGGTTATTTTTATGATGATAGCTAAAATAGATTTGGCATCACCTTTTCCTCTGTCAACTTCAGGCACTGGGATAGGGACGGTGAACCCCACAGAGGCTGCAGAATGAGATTTATCCGACATTAATTTAATGGTATTAATTTAATCTCCCTATGGCCTAGAATAGTTCAAAAATGCAGTAGGGATGGAAGGTAAATGTATTTGTCGTGCGAGATATATGATATAGATTATTTTACACTTTAATGAGCTGCAGATCGTTATTCTATGAAATAACTAGTTAAACCATGAAATACGACAGAGTTGTATACTTTAACGGACGCGATCAGTAATTTCATGGAATAACTAGTTATTCTATAAAATAACGGATTTCATACTTTAACGGTAACACATACATAAGCTTTCTAAAAAAATTCCTCTCTAGTTCCAAGAGTAAAAATTTACTTTACATGATACATTTAAAAATTGCAACAAAAACAATATAGAAACACATCACCTGTAACTTGTAATTTTACTAAACATAACTTTTGAAGAAAATACTGATCCGAAGAATGACCCTATAGTTTATGAACCGTCTTTGGTCAGTACATGTACAACCAGGAATACTGGCTGTATTTCATATAAATTACTTTTCTTGTATTATTCCTCCTTGTTAAGTTCTCCTAAGCAATTATAAAAAACTTTAGATTGTAAGAGCAATCCAACACTATTATTTTAGTTAGTCTTGTTCATGCATCTTTTTAATGGAATATATATATATATATATATATATATATATATATATATATATATATATATATATATATATAGGAAGTACGTCCCATCATCTATGGGAGAAGCCTAACCTCTACTTATTTGTAAACACCCTCCACGGTGTCGAGATCCAACCACCATACAGGATGCACCTCATCCTCTTTTCAAGGTGTCCCCCACGGGGTAGCGTAACAAGAAGGAGAAGTAAAACATCTAAAATATTAATATTTCGAAGTAAATGAATTTAAAAATTCCTTATCAGAAAGCAAAATCGAAAGCAAATGCCTATAGACGTATTTAATTTATGTAAATAATAGAAATAGAATATATTTCATCATTGTCAAGAAATTAAAAAAAAATATTTAAGTGATGTTAAAAATTGAACATTCACGGATCAGCAATTCCGTAATTCAAAGAATGTTTATGCCAAGCTGAATGCTCGAAGTTCAGTGCTCTTTTCTTCAGAATGAAATTTAGGTTTAGACATATGTTTTATATAATTAATAAAGATAAAAATGAGATAAATATATGAATTTTACATGTTTCATTCTTTACATTGACAAATGCATAAATTCAATTGATAAAACATACGAAGAGTAAGTCAGTATTTTAATTGTTAAATTACTAGTAACGTCAATTATATAAACCAGAATGAAGTTGAAAAATCTAATTAAATAGATAAAAAGATTTTAAAACTTTTTTTAAAGATTTTATGATATAATTGAAAAGTGTACCGTATACCTCAAGTGGTGCGAGGGCCAGAACTAAGGAACTATGAGAACAAGAAACCTAAACTAGGATCCCCATAACTAGCAGACTTTGTAACATCTGCCGCTGTTGCGTCAATATATTTACCTAGAAATCCCAGACGATTCCTGCAGCGCGGGGGTGTTCGAGACCTTGCCTAGTGACCCTCAGAGAAAGTATATGCGATTCGATATGGGTCAGAGAGTCGTTTCGAAGTCGGTTGGGTTCCAGAGCAACAATGGGTTACTCGACAATAGAACAGCCTCGTCGTTGCTCTATGCGGCATTCGGATGGTTTCATGTCTGACAGGAGGAGGGGAATGGAAATGAACTCAAAAGTTTAATGCTCTTTTGTGTGGCCTTTGTGGAAGACGGAGTTAACAATGTAACAATTTATTGCTTTGAATTGTTGACAAAAAGTGACAGCCGTTTAGATTTGCTCTACCGTGAAGAAATTGCCCACTGTATCGATCTTCCGACCATTTGGTACAGTTTTCAAGGATTAAACAACAAGCATCAATTTATCAGATCGGATCGTTCGTTCTATTATCGTTCGGTAAATATCAGTTCCATTTGCTTTCCGGCCAGATAAGAAAATTTTCGGATCAGACTTTATTGTAAATTTATTTCTACGGTTTTATGTTGTTGATACTAATGGCACTCGCCATGGACAAGTCGCTGATGCATCAGCGGATTTAAACCGAAATAATCATCTTTTGTTTGAAGTAGTGCCACCTAGGGTCAAGAGAAAGACTCTAGCTACTCATTTATCACATTCGCTTGCATAGCCCATTTCAGCTCTCGGGGAAGACGCACCACATCAGAGCCAGGACGCCGGCAATCAATCTCAAAAGCCCAAAACAATCAGACAAAACTGATTGTAGATTAACATTCCAAGGAGAAACTCAAAGGATGCTTAAATACTCGTTCAAGCTCTACTTAACTACTCACTAGGGATTCATTTGGCTAATCAGTAAGGAAAGCTCATCTATATACCTATGTTGTTGTTACTTATGATACTTGCCTATGGACAAACCCCCCAGATTTAAGCCGAAAGGAGCGTCTCTTGTTTTTGAAGTAGCACCTCCAAGAGTACGTCTAAGCTACACACACACACACCACATTTGCTTGCAGAACCCCTTTTTACAGGGGGTCACATTTACACGCCTCACAGAAAGAACATAGAAGAACAAACACTCTCTAACCGATACCCGAATCAAAGACGTCCAGATGAGGAGGAAGATGCACTTCCTCTGTGCCAAGACGTTGGCCTAAATTTTAAATATTACAATGTATATGTTAACAAATGAAATTAAGAGACTTGATAAAGATTGATAATTATTTTTCTTTAAAAAACATTTGCAATGATTTGTACGTAATAGAAGATGGTACAGTTTTATTTATTATGAATATTTTTTTTAAATCTCTCATAATGTTTTTTTTATACGCATCCAAATATCTATTCCCATTTTTAAATTTTAGAAAATTTAGAGTAAAAGTTCATTGTGGAAAAATAAAGTAGGCGGTACTCGGGCATAGACGTGATGGTATGTTACTAGAGGCAAATCATAGTCTCGTGTATAGATTATGACTTGCTTCTAGTGGCACTCATGTAACCTGACATTGCGTTTTCTTTCCCCGCCTCGTCGTGTTTTGTTTTAAAAATTGGGATAAATATATTAGTGTTTGTTTACCTGTTTATCTCTAACACTCCTGTCTTGGGCATTAAAACATTCCTTGTAGCCTCATTGCCACGATACTGAGTGTGCACTAAGTCCTCTTACTTTTCCTTTTTTGTACTGTTGTCAAAACTGAGTCAAACGGAAAATGGAATAAAATAATTAAATGTCTAGCTTCTAAATCATAATTTTTTTTTATTATTATGTGAGAACATGATGCTGTTTTTTAAGGTTTTTTTAATAATTGAAGCTTCAAATCGCGTTGCGAGGGGCATAAATGGTGATATAGCATTATCATTATGTATGCCTCTTTGAAGGCAGATGCGTTTTAAAAATTGACCTGCTTTTATCAGTATGGATTTTTGAAATTGATTTAAACTACTTAATGACTTAAATTAATTAAGATAAACAATGACTTAAAAATAAAAATATTCTCACATGATAACTGGAAATTTGCAATCATGGATTTCATTTTTTTGTTTATTATTTTATTTTCTATCAAATAAAATAAACAAATAGATAAAAATCGGGGGGGGGATTCGCTTTCTAAATGTAGATGTATTTCGATCCTTCAAATTTTTTTCTCTCTTGTAGCTATATGTATGTGTGTGTGTGAATATGTATGACTTCTAATCGATTTACTCTTTAAAACACTTCACTTCTGAGTAGCACGGAGTAGTGTTGTTTCTAACTGAACTGTTGTGTCGTGAATTCAATCCAGAAATTCATAAGTTTGAAATATTTTCTCACAGAATCTCTTGCCTGATTTCTGCCTATATTTTCGGTATATGTTACTCCATGCTCTTGCCAGGACTTTGAAAAAGAATCTTGATAATGAAGCGAAAATTACACAATCAATGTTTTTATATATGATAAAACTAAAGTATGTATGTGTGTATGTGTGTGTACATAATTTTAGAGCTAGCTTTCGGGCACAGTGGTAGCGCGTCTTCCTCGTGTTCTGGGAGTACCATGTTCGAGTCCTGGTTCGGGCATGGTTGTTCTTCTGTGTGCTATCTGTGAGATGTGTGACTGTGCCCCCTGTAAAAAGAGGCTGTGTAAACAAATGTGGTGAGCGTGTAGCTAAGTCGTACTCTTGGCCCTAGTTGGCGCTACTTCAAAAACAAGTGACCCTCCTTTAGGCTTAAATCTGCTGCTGTATCAGCAAGGGGCTTGTCCACGGCAATTGCCATAAGTAACAACAACATAATTTTAGTGCATACGTGACCGTAAAGAGAACAAATTTGTCATAATATTCAATTTATTTTGCCATGTGATGGCGATAATTTGTATATAGGTCGAAATTGAAGTTCTAATAGGGTCTTCTTTGACATATGATGATTTAGAAAAGAGAATCTCGGGTATCTTTGTGCAAGAAATGCGATTTTATTTCTTCGTTAAAAAACAAAAGAAGCTAAAGAATGAACAGTTTCTTAGAGCTCGTTTTAGATCCCAAAAATGTGGAACATGAATCAGGAAGTAAGAAATTTTTTTCGAATAAAGTAACAAGTAACTAATAAGATAAATAATAGGAAGTGAACAAAGATTTGAATTAAATTAAGTTATAACTTTACACATACTCGTGATCATGCACACACAAATACACACATAACCATAATTTTTTCATTCGCGATTTATTTTTGATGACTTACAATACGAGTTCATTATAAAAATGAGGATAAATTTAATTTTTATGGGTCTTTTTTCTTCTTTTTAATCTATTTTACTACATTTTTTTGTCCGTATTAAATAATGCTAAGGAATAATTTGCCCTTAAATTTTTTTAAAGTAAGAATTTCGGAATTTTAAATTAGTTATAATATTTTTTTAAACTTGTTTCACCAAAAAAGCTGCTACCAATTTTTTTTTCTGACAGCAGTAACTTTAGTTCTAATACATTAATTTAGAAATAAACCATAAGTTTTAATATACCAATTATAACATAAAAAGGAAATTTTCACCCCATATTTTTTAAAAAATGAAAAAAAAAAAATATCACTCATTTTTAGTACTTTCGAATGAAACGTGGACAAATAATCTTTGAAAGGAACAACAAAAAAGGTCTTAATAATGACACATAGAGACTAATAATGTTTAATAAAATTGAAAAAAAAATCAATATCTGAATGATGTTATCACAAGCATATAATCAGCTAATATCAAATATAAAATAGTAAATCGTTTGCAATTTATAAGCAATAATATATTATTCTGAAAAATGCGGATGCTTCGAAGTAATCATAATATTATCTGAACGCTTTCGAAAGTAAACTTCAAATAAAATTATTCGCAATAAAAAATCTTTTATTGATGGTACTTAGCTTAACATGCTTTAAAGCCATAGCTTAATAAATTTTAAAAAACAATCGATAATTAATGGAAGGATAATTTAAAAAAAAAGGTAAATAAATTAATCGTTTGCAATAATAACGTGGATAATTTATCAGCTTGAAATTTTTTGTTTCAAAATGGCAATTTTATTTATTTATTCTTTGTTTTTGAATGTAGGTAAATTATTCCATACATTGCTAAGCTTTAATTTTATTTTCATTGACATTTTAATGAATTTTACGTAATTTTGAGATTTCTATTCAGAATTTAGTAATTTTGTAATAAGTTTAACTTTGGTTTTGAGGAAAATTAAATATGTTAAAATTAAATTTCTGTATTAATAATTCGTATGGATTGGATTGGATTTGTGGGTTTTAATGGTACAAGTGCTAGTTTTCATTGCACTGCGCCTAATAATTCGTATGTGGCTTCCAAAAAGAATCTAATCTATTGTTTTAAATTCAAATCAGTAATAAATTTTTTTTTAAAAAAGAAATTCTCAGAATCCTAAAGCATATTTAAAAAAAGGGATGAAATCTATGCCGAATATAAATATTAAAAATAAAGTTTAAAATAACTTTAATGAATCAAATAAAGGAAAAAAAATTCAATATATTCATTTTTTATAACTGAATTTTTATAACAGACACTATAACTTGTGCTTTATAAATGCATATAAATTTTAGCCGGAGTGAGTGGCAACATATCTCTTATCACTTTAAATGGATGATAATAACTAAAATTGCATAAAATAATTTCCTTTTATATTAACGCCTCGTAAATAAGAATGAAATGCCTAAAGATAGAATATGTTTAATTTCATTGTTTAGAGAAAATTAGAGTATGAACATTGAAAAATGTTGGCAAATATAGTCATGTTGTCTTTAATTAAAATGTATATAAAAGAAAATATAGTAGTGTTTAAAAAATATCCCTTTGAATAAATGTTTTTTTTAATTTATTGAAATCTTCAGAACGCGAAGTTTTTTTAACTGTTACAGTATTTTCTACTATGTATAATGTTTTAAAAGCAATAAAATATAGCGAATGCATTCCTAGTTGTACACATATAGTACAATATTGATAAATGTTCACAATATTGTTTAATATTGTAGAATATTGCTTAATATCATATAATATCGCACAATATTGTACAATATTATGCTACAGGATATATTACCTGGAATATTATGGTAAATTTCATTAGAAGGTTTTGTTAATGAAACTGTTACAACTGTTAAGGAAAATATTAAATAAAAACAAATTTTATTAGTCTTGAAAGTATCAAACATATTTTAAACTATACCATTAATTTATTTGTGGTACTTATCAGTTAGCCGGATGTCATCGATAAATCGGCAAAGAAATTTTGGGAAATTCCACATTATACGGCAATTTTTCAATTTAGAATCGCTGTAAGAAATTTGGCAAAATTCTACGTTATTTGGCAATTTTTCACTTTAGAATCGCTGTAAGAAATTTGGCAAAACTCTACATTATTTGGCGATTTTTTGCTGGCTTCAGGCTAATGGAAAAGTATCTTATTTGTTGCCGCTCCTTATATATTCACTGAATAAAAAATCTGTATAATAGAATATATATATTATTTTCTCGTACATATTTAACTCTAATCATGACATTTTTGGGATATTTTATAACACTCAAAAATATCCAATTGCCCCATGCACAGACACAATCATTTTTAATCCCAATGTTGCAAGTGGCATTCTCATACGTGATAGGACAAGAAATTCGAAATGACGTCACTAAAAATTAATTTTAAGATAGAGAAATAGTTGCTTCCACACCTACGCGGTTCTTTTCCATTTAATAAATGGCGTGAAATGCTTTTATTTCCCTCTTCCCATCCTTGGTAGGTATCCCGTTGCTTTTCTATTCTCAAATGTTTTTGCCATCCATCAAAGTCAATATGTGGAATTAATTGCCTTTTTGATATTTCTCACGCTCTGGAAAGATGAGGCAAATAATAACGATACGTTGAGTCGGATTGTTTTGTAGCAATGATACGAAATAGAAAGAAGATTGATGGGTGGAAAACACACTCTGAACAATGTGTAATGTTGTGAAACTTATTTTCAAGTATAAAAGTAACGTGTTCGATTTGGAGTTTTAAATAATTTCAAAGCATTTTATATAATCAAGCTAATTTACAATAAATAAATAAATAAAATAAAATAAAGGTTAAAATGAAATCTGTTATGCATATTTCAATGTATCATGCCAGAACATCGTTTCTTGAACGACCAAGCACCACGTGCTCGTGCAAGTTAAATAAATTATATTTTTATTCATTTTAATGGTTTCGTTGAATGGGTCACTTTGGTATTGCAAACGATCCAAAAAAATTTGTCTCGCATTCGTTGTTTAAAAAAATATCACGTTTCCTATTTATTTCATTTCATAGAATCACGTGCTCAAAATTACATTTTTTAAGGTTTTATTTCCTGTATCAACTTATTTTTTTTAAATCAGAGCTTTTGTAAATAAGATGGCATCCCATTTACAAATTAAAAATGTAAGTGCCTTGAACATGCTTTTTTGTTGATGCCAAAACCCTCATCCCATTGAACTCTCATCGAAGCACCACGTGCTCCGGCAAGTTAAATTATATTTTTATTCATTTTAATCGTTTCATTGATTGAGTCACTTCAGTATTGCAAACGATCCAAAAAAAAAAAAAAACTTTGTCTCACATTTATTATTTAAAAAATCACATTTCCTATTTATGTCATATCATATAATCACGTGCTCGAAACCACATTCTAGGTTTCTGTATTAACTTTCTTTTTATCAGAGCTTTTGTAAATGGGATGGCATCCCTTTATTAAAAGCTGATTTTTTTCAGATGCTCGTGCAGATAATAAAATTTCAATTTTTCACCTACGGATTTTTGTTGACATCAGAAACCTCATTCCGAAAACAATATAATGTTCTGACATGATAAAAATATAACCCTTGTAACTAAATATAAATTAATAAAAGTTTGATGAAATTAAAAAATTACAATATACTTAATTAGACGTGCTATTCATTGAGAGGCTTTTCACAATGTATAACACGTCTCACAGAATCGCCAAAGGCGTGATACATAGATCACAGAATCACAGATCGCAGAATCGCCAAAGACGTGCAACACACGTCAATAGACAACTGTTTCAGAATTAAAAATAATGTTTTCTACTCATCTCTTGGACTAAATTAATTAAAATTAAAAAAATTTCGATATATTAAATTGACCACTTGTGGAAAGGCACTACATACAAGTGAACATGCTTTTATTACAGAATCGTCAGCGACATGTTACACTCATCAGGGGCTATTTTAATAGAAATAAAAATATTTTCTACCCCTTTACTAAATAAAAGAATGAAAATTTTATAAAATTAAAAAAATGGAATATAAAAATTAGTTTAAACACATGCAGTGGGAAGCTGTGCCATGCACATTGAGATGCTTTTATCACAAAATCGCCATAGACGCGCCACACACGCCAATAAACAATTGTCTCAGAAGTAAAAATAATTTTTTCATCCACTCTACTGGGCTAAATTAACGAAAACTTATTAAAATTAAAAAATAAGATGATTGACTACCTGTTGTGGTAAGATTTTCCAGACACGCCAAGTTGCTCTTATCACAGAATCTTCAAATGACGTGCTACACATGTCAGGGGCTGTTTTAAAAGAAATAAAAATTACATTTGCTATCCGTCTACTGAGATAAATTAAAAATAAAATTTAAAAAAATGGCAGCAGAGGGACATGCCACACACGTCGATATGCTTTTATTGCAGATTCAGCAGCAATGCACTACACAAGTCAGTAGACATTTGTCATAGAAGAAAAAAATGATGTTTGCTGTCCGTTTTCTGAGATCTTTTACTGTCCACAGTTTATAGGATCATAGTCTTAGTTCAAATCTTAACACTTTGGTGACCGGCAATTTTACACATAAACTTTGTCATGTCAACGGCTACTTTTTTGAAATTGAATATGAAAGTAAAACGTTCTAAAAAAACTCCAATTAATTTTGTTGAACTGGAACATCAAAAAGTTATTCGCTGATACGTTCCGTCATGGATGAAATTTTTGGAATTTTACTAAAATTCTAATAAAAATGTAAATACTTGGAAGACTAATTTTTCTGTTATAGAGCGGACAAGACTAAACACGATACGCCAAGTTTTTGCAATGTTCTATATCGCTCTCGGTGCTATAAATTGAAACAGATAATGCAAGAGCAATGACGAGTTAACTCGTCACCGGTCAACAACGTTTGGACATGAAAAGACGAGTGAACTCGTCACCGGTCAGCAAAGTATTTATTCATTTAGAAGATATAAATCTTTTTCCGATTCCTATAAGGTGTCGGATATTTCTAGTGCCCTCGATGTGAATTCCTATGGACTGTTTTGACACTTTTACTTATGAATTTCTTATCATCTCAAGTGATTAATAATGCGAACGAACATGAGAGATGCAAATATAAATCGAAAAATGATATTAGATAGAATAAAATTTCCGAATAAATATAAAATATCTCAAAAATTATTTGATTTCTCATATGCTAAAATTTTATTATTCAATACATATAAAGTTATAACTAAGTAACTATTTCAGACCCCAAAAGAATCATTCTTAGTGATATTAGCAGAATCGTGACAAATTCTGTATATACTTTATAAGTAAAAATCGATTCATTTTGTTGATTATACAGCGAAATTGCTGTAACTTGACTGTCAACAATTTAAGAGCAGTTCTAGACACAAAAGTTAGTGGAATAAGAAATTATAGAAGCAATATCGTGTGATAATTAGGTACTTACGTATTATACCGTAAAACTTTATCGCCAAATTTGAAGCCGTCGTCAATGAATCCCCAATTATGACAATCCGGCAATGGTGTAATCTGTTGATCTTCATCGCCAAATTTGAATCCGTCGCCAATGAGTAACAGAACCCTTGGCGATCGTTGGCGAAGACGGTCTAATACGTAACTACCGATATTTATTCATTTTTATAATTTGTAAAGTACAGCTCACATAGCAAAGCTTCATCAATCAAACTAGGGTAAGCTGTTTAATGCTATTTTTAAAATTTTTGGAAATGTCTCTATTGATGACATTTCCAAAAATCTTTCAAGGGCGTGTTGGCTTGGTGATAAAGTCTAGTTCTGGAGGGTTCCAGCTTCGAGACACGACTCCATTGAAAACTGTCAAGTGAGCTGGTCTGGTGTTTGCTAAATCCGCCGATACTAAACACCCTTCGGACCGGTGTTAATACCGGTGTTTTGCGGAACCTTGGCGAAGGAGTGCCATCTTGGCGCAGTTCAAAATTATGAGTTTCGTATTAAGATAGTTCTAATGTTGCTTTAAAACAGGGCATTAATATAACTGAAGTGAACTGCCAAAAGTGTTAGGAAGAGGTATGAATGCCTGAAGATGGCATTCCCAAAATTATTAATAAAATTCTGACAATTGCTAGAGAACTGACAGTGGAGACGAATGAAATAACCCTAAAACAGTTAATAACGGAATATGAAAATGTTTTGACAATTAACTAATTAATTGAATAAACCTTAAACGAATAACATCAAAAACCGCAGTGGAATGTGCTTTCTCCTTTTAAAAAAATGTATGCAAACCAATACCAATTTTTGTTGTTAAATGTATTTTTAAAGTGAAATAAGACATAATTTCCTTGGAATTAATCAAAATTTCAATTTTTCAACAATATTCAAATTTTTACATGATTTTGAAATTTCTTTTTTGGAATAGAATTAATCAAAATTTCAATTTTTCTACAATGTTCAAATTTTTACATGATTTTAAAATTTCTTTTTTGGAATTGTATTCGTCAAAATTGCCATTTTTTCACAAAATTATTTTTAAATGATTTTAATAATTTTTTTTTTCGAAATTAAATTCATGAAACTGTTGATTTTTCTACAAAATTCAACAAAAATTCGAATTTTTAGATTATTTTAATATTTTCTCATTAGATGAAAACAAAAAGGATAGGGACAAGGGACAGTTTCTAAGTCTTCCAGTGAAGCAGATTGAAAAGCAAGACTGCACTATTGTTGTTATCACAGAAAAAATATTAAAGCAAACAATAAATACATAGATATGCATTTGAGTTTTCAGAATGAATTAATGAATTCAGAATGAATTATCGGGTAGCGAACATCACTTTGAAAAATTATGCTGATTAATCTATCGGTCATCATATATCGCCGTTTCTTGCTGTAGCCGGAAGAGATGTTCAATTTGCATCGAGAGGAAATCCAGTATCGATCTGGGCCCATAATGATAGAACACTGGGAGAGGCAGACGCCGTTTTCAGCGAAGAAGTCGAAAGAACATGTGCGCCTCTACGCCGCTGGGCGCTAAATACCGACATGATCTCCTTCATTTCCTAAAGAATAAAATCGAAAAGTACTTCTTCAAAACAGGGTCGGTCCACAAAGTAAAAACTTTGGTTAAGAGAAGGTTATTATAAAGGCGGAAAGGGTGAAAAATATTTCTATGCTAATTCTGATTTTATGACATCAACTTCTTATAATAATCCTAAATTAAAGCCTGTCCCAAAATTAATTGAAGATTTGAATTTGCCACCATTCGCACAGTAGAGTGTTGGAATCCCTGTAAAAGAATCATTTGACAGCTGATAGCTTAGGTTTAGTAAAAATAGTATAACACGATAGAACAAGGTTTTTTTTATTATTGTTTAATAATATTTAGTAAATAATGAAAGCCTGGCGGTCACGTGTCAAAAAAGTTGAAAGTTACATTATAAAACAACGTCTTAACGAAAATTTTGAATTAAATTAAAAGACACATTTTTTTCCCTTGATTTATTATATTTTTATTGAATAGTTAAGTACACAAGTTAGGGTCGTGTATGGAATAATATATAAGGTAAATGTCCACTACAGTTTCGCAGGGCCCACCTCAGCCTAGTTGGGGCCCGGGGTGGAAACTTCTTTGGGGCCCCTCTGCTTCACTACTTTAGTAATGAATAACATTCATTAAAGAAGGAAACTTAAAAGAATATTTATATTCGATTTTGGGGCCCTAATTATGTGGGGGCCCGGGACAACTGTCCCTTATGTCCCTGTCTAAATCAGGCCCTGTGTATACGAACTTTTTTATCGAATACATAGCGTCCACCTTCAATACACGAATGCTTGTGGGATTGTTGGCATAAACTTTTGACTTCAATTAATTCCATAAAAAGAAATCCAATATTGTTAAAATACCCGACATAGAGTGCAATTATCAAATATTCGAGCTTTGACGACAGAATTTTATAATTTTTGAATCAATGAAAACATATGGTTTTAACTCGTAACACTCAGTTGTTTTACTAAATCTAAAATATGTCATTCGACTCATTCGACGAAACAAGTAAAATGAATAAAAATATAATTTAACTTGCACGAGCAATTGGTGCCTGGCCGTTCAAGAAATAATGTTCTGACGTGATTCATTGAAATATGCATAGCAGATTTTGTTTTAATCTTTGTTTTGATTTCTAATAAATAACAAAAGCTAAACTTTATTTCATTTTCTATTAACAGAATTGAAAAGTTGGGATATTCATTTATAATCACCTTGTATTTAAGACAATAGAGTGTCAAATTGCACCGTCTTAGATTTTATTTATGTGGGTTTCCCAGACTCAAATTTGAACTCATAATTCTCAAATAATCGAAAATATTCTTTGCAATACGATGAGATACTTCCATCAAAAATGTGTAACAGTTAAACCGATATGATTCTGCTGTAGTTTTTTTGCGATGAAATAATGTGAAAAACTTCCTGTGAATGTTGTTCATTTAGCTATA
>JAOUZG010014470.1:8296-26544 GCA_026289955.1 Argiope argentata | reverse complement strand
CGAATAATATGGGATCAACTCGAACGAGGCTGTAAGCAGCGTCTTAATTGGTCTAGTCTCAGCCTCATCCCTCTCCCCTGCATATGTATTTAAAAATATCTTTATCTTTACTTATAATAAAGCACAGTGTGTGTGTGTGTGTGTGTGTGTGTGTGTGTGTGTGTGTGTGTGTGTGTGTGTGTGTGTGTGTGTTGGCGCTTTACAGGCCAGACCGGTCGACCTATAGCTACCGAATCTGGTACATGTATATCTTGGGGGCTGGAAAATAGCACCTTGGAGCTCTTTTTTGAATTCTTAGTTTAAATTTTAATAATTAAAATATAAGCAAAATTTTGAAGTTTTTTCACTTTAACTTCCCGAAATATCACAGAACAAAACTGATTCATGCATTAAAATAAAGCTCAAAAAATTAGCTTTGAAATAATACAGGTATTTTGACCTATAAATTAAAACTCTATTTTTAATGAATTTTTAAACATTTAATTTAATCATATTTTTCATTAATTTATTTCGCATAAAATAAAAATAAAATTTTTTCTTCACGAGGATCTCAAAACAAATCAGCTTTCAATAAAATGTTGCCATGACATTTTCAGAAGTTATGTTTAAAAAAAGTTAATTACTACCAAAAAATAACACAGAAAAATATAATTCCCATGACGAATAAATGGGAATGTGATATTAAAAAAAAAAGGAAGAGAAAATTTTTCTTGATCGTTTGCAATATCAAAATTATTAATTCAATTAAAGAAATAAAATAAATAAAAATGTATTTCAAAAGTGCGACAGTTAAAACTGAAACAGAATTTTTAGAAAATCAGCAAACGATAATCTTCTGAAAGCGAGATTAATTATTTAAAAGTAAGAAATCTTAATAGATCTTAGAGATTACGTCATTTCAAAGAAACGACGAACAAAAAGCAATCGATATTAAGTAGATGCAAAATATTTATTTAATTATTTTTTAATTTTTAAAACAATAAAACATGTTTTGAATTGTTACTTTTACTTATGTGAAGAAGATATATTGTTCAAATCGAAGAATTCGCAATCATGATTAAAATTTATCTCCGCATTTTAATGAATCATGCGAAATAAAAACGCATCTGCTTTCAACGAAGCATACGTATTATTAAATCTATACTGCAAAAAGCAGGTCAGCTGTTTGAAAACATATCTTCTTTCAAACAAGAATGTCCAATAATTTATAATGCAAAATTTGTAAAAACAGATATAAATATTTTTACCCTCATATTTCGGAGACATCAAAGCTTTCTAACCAAAAAAATATCATTTTCCCACATGGGAAAAAATAATTCAACTATAATCCCAAATATAAGAAAGAAGAAAAATAATCAACTAAATCAGCATAAATCAACTATCAGTCCAAATTAAACATATAAAAAAGTCATTTTCAGCACATGTGTGAATAAAATGAAACAAATATGATACATGATATTTTTGTAAAATAAATACAATGAAACATTTTTATGATATTTTATAATACATATATTACTAATTCAATTAAAGAATTTCATTTGCGGCAAATATGACTTAACATTTATAAGGCATCTTCTGTAATCGGAGTCCAACATCTATTTTCTTAATTTTTTTGAGAAAGACATACATTTCTTAACAAATGGTCTCTGTCAAATATATAATTAGTAGATTGAGGAAAAAATGCTGATGAATTACGACTTTTAAATTTTGGCATATATCATCTGCTCTGTGAATCATATTTAACAAAATATTCTAGAGACAATAAAATTTCAAAAAAAAAATGGCACTCCAATCAACTGAATCAATAATAGAAGTTGATCGGTCTATGAAAATTTCAATATAACTATTCGATAAAAATTGGTGATTTTAGATCAATTTATCAATATCTGAAATAAGCATATCTGGGTTACTATAGAATAATTGCCCTGGATTATGAAAATGATGATTGCTCTAAACTTGCAATATTCAGAACTGAATAAATCAGCAATACTTGATCGCAGAAGTTAGAAGTGTTTATTTATTTATTAGAAGTTGAAATATTAAGAATATTTTACAGAATATGAATCTATAAGACCCAAGAAATTTAAACTCAAATTTTTTGAAATATATTTAGAAACCAAAAAAATTTTATTATTGAGAGCATTTATATGCATCTAAAAATAAAATTAAAAACTGAATGTTTCATTTAATCTGTGAAAAGTTTGCTGAATAATTCCTTGAGATATAAATTATAAAAAATATATAATGTTTCAATTTCTGTAGTGAACATAAAACTTCAATGTCGGACTACTCTGTTTTGAGTTCTTAGTTTCATTTAAAGACATGCTTGGATTGAGTAAATAGGTCTTTATATTAATTGAATTTTCATCAATTCCATTTTAATTTAAAACTGAATTTTATCTGCAAAGATAGAAAATCAGTGAGAGATGCGGAGTTCAAAGATCAGGACTGCTTAAGACTTACATATTAGTAAAAGTGAACTAAATCACTATCAGTAATTTCAAAGTATTTTGCTGAAAATTTATTATGAGTTATATGTATATATATATAAAAAAATGTTTGAGCCCTTTAGGCGGCATGAATACTGGCGTACCGACTGGTCGCCAAATTCGGCTAATATGCAATAAAAATAAATTATGTATAAATTATGTCGAATGAATTGTCAGAAATTTTCAACAAGTCCTTAATCAGTAAATAGGAATCGTTTCAAGAGGTGACCCAATAAATATATAAAAAGATATAACATTTAGTTTCAAAATCCAACTTTTTATCATAAAACACTCTTCTGGGACACGCCATTTGAGATGATTGCATCCTGACTTCTATCGGATTACATTTCGAAAGCTATTTTATCTGTTAATCTTATCTTTTCAACAGGTTGACGGCTGGGCCTTATTCTGAAAAAATACTTGTGGCAAACAACTTGTATTAAACTAGAATAAATATTGATTAATAGCGATTCAATAACAAACTATTTTTATTTTCTTTTAAGTAATTTTTTTAAATTAAGCATACAAAGACGTCGCCTCTAAGTAAAAGAGAGCTACCTACTATCTAACTGCTTAGTAAAATCATGACTATATTTTAATATTTTTAACGAATTTCTAAAGAATTGGAAAAGGTGGTCAAAAAATACTTTTTGTAGAATCCTTCAAAATTAATACAAAAATATTTATATAATCATATAAAATTATTATAATCATGTTTCGATTTAGGTAATTATTCTCAGTTATTTCTAAAAGTTGCATCTTTTATAAGTTTTATTTTAGCGCACATTACACAACCAAATCTAGAAAATGTATGGAGTTATATCTAAAAGTGGCATCATGATAAAATATCCAGGCTTAAGGATTTATGTCAAGCTTAACACTTCAGAACTAGAAATAAGCGACTTTATGCATTGCACTACCCAACGCTTATAAAAATCTAATATGAAGATTTTTGAAAAAAGTCAGACTAAATGAAATAATTGGAAAACAAAATTATATTAAGTTATCCAAGATCATGTGAAGAAAAATAAAAAAGCAACTTTCATCTTTTAGTATTATTCGTTTCTGACAGATTTCTTATTTACTTAAAACATTATTAATTAGATAATATCAAACTAAAATAAGTCGTAAAACAGAATAATGAATTTCAAAAATTTTATTCTAAAAGAATTTTTTGAATATTTAATCTAATAAAATTATTAAGAAATGTCATTATTTATTCAGGGATCGTTAATTGTTTATCAGCTAGATTGAATTTAATCTATTTTTACGCATTATATAAAAAATAATTGATAAATTAATTAAATTTAAAATATTAACCCAGATAAATAAAGTAAAAAAATAATATTCTTTTTTAAATAAAATGATAATTTCTAAATAGTTAACAAATTAGCAATTCATTAAAATTAGCTAAATTTACAGCCTCTCATCATCACCTCTTGACATTAAATTTTCTCACGAAAATGACAAACTCAATCCCAGTATAGCGAACCGCAATCTCTGGAGCGCTCCAGTTTTGGCAGCGTTGCCAATCTTGTTTTGCAGAATTCCACTCGCCTAAAACAAGGCCGTTCAGTAAGCTCACGTAAAACTAAACGGTAGGAAACATCTGCTATGTACAAATAGTTCGCTTTGTTTATGAATCAATACTAAGATTACATATTTGACTTTGAAAGATAAGATTCCAAAAATAAATGAATCCCTATAGCAGAAAATTTTAAAAATTTAATAATTTAGAATTCAGTTGATTAAAAACAGTAGCGTACTTATAATAATGATTAAATTGGGGATTCTGTGATATGAGAACCTTTTAGAACATAGAATTAAACGTCAAATAAATATTTTAAAAAAACAAATAAATTCTGAAAACAGTTAAGAAATAAAAATTTAATAATAATAATAATAATAATTGAAAACTAAGAACTATGAATAATGTGTATAAATTCGAAAACCCATTTCTAAAAACAATTAATTTTACACTTGATTTATACAATATTATTTTTACCATACAATTAATATGAGGAAAAACTAGGAACTTTTTTTTATCAAATTAATTTCGATTTAACACCATACACCCGCAACCACATGTGCTATTAAATTGATGAGGTAATATAGTAGATATATAATTTAAATATTTAGACTAATTTTCTTAAGACTATCACCCTTTATTAATTGCGAATTTAAAATATGTTATTTGAATACTGAAAAAAAGTGCAATTATTAGTAATTATTATCTTGCTTATTTTGCAAATATTAGCTCCAAGATATGGGGATATATATTTACTGTACTAAAATTACTAAAAAACCTTTTATTAACCCAGCATGCCATTGTTAAGTTACTTAATAATGCAAATACATCAGGAATTTGACAACATGGTTTTCTGAATAAAAATATAATTAAACATATAAGGTAATATGAGGATAAGTAATTATGTCTAATACTAACTGAAATGCTTAAATTAAAAATATCAGTTATTTTGAAAAATTTTGAATGCAAATAAATAAATAAAAATTAAACACTTAATTAGAAGTAAAAACACCCACAAAAAAGCTTCAATTAATAATTCGTACTACCCTCAAATATTAAAATTATTTTATAACAAATGGATACAGAGTTCCAAAATAGAGTTAATTCTTATTCATTTAAGTAACTTTATCCTAATATTCAGAAATAGTTTTAATTTCAATATAATTGATAGAAATTAAATTTTGACTAATTTCAAAAAGAAATCAGCATGCCTTCAAAGTGCGAGTAAAAACATGCAAGTAACAAGTCTTGAAACGTGTTTGGACGGAAATGAGATTGATCTCATTTTCAACTTTCTGCAGTTAAAATTATTTCATTTACAATTTGCTGCCAATTTATATAGCACCAATAAGAGATAAAACATCATGAGTAGAAAATAAATAAAGGATTTTGAAGAACCACATGCAAAAAGAAAAAATTTCCGAGAAAACGAATTTAAAAAAATGAGTAATACGCTAAAATTAAAAACTTTGAAATTAAAAAAAAAATAGTATTATACAATAAGATAAACTGAAAGAATTTTCATACATAACGTAATGAAAACAACATTCTGCGCAAACTCACGTGATCTAAACAAAGAGTTTGTTTATCTCCGTTTGAAAAGAATAAATTTTAACAATTATTTAATAAAACATTCACTTACCAGAAAATGGAGTCGTCATCTCTACTGAACACTTAATCCAAAATTTGAAAAATCCACCGAGCAGGAAACGGATTAACTTGAGCACAACACAAGAGTATCAACATCTACGTTCTACCAGCACTGATCACGTTGAACGGAGTAGTAACTGAACGGAGTAGTCAAGTAGCGTAGCGCCAGTTTTCTACCCGAAGAGATTACCTCACACGGCAACGGCAACGTTGTGATGTTTCGGAGTTCCGCGATGTGACAAAGTGGTCACGAGCACCTCCACATCATAATTTTGAATAATTCTTTAATTTGTAAGTTGGGGGTACATTAAAATTAATAGAACTAGTTTGGACGAGCGCAATAAAGCTCTAACGTCAAAGATGGTAGTTAATTAAAAAAGAAAAAAAAATCTTTCTTTTCTTTTTTATTGGTAAATAATTAATACAATTAAAATAATAGGTTTATACTATTTATGGGGCTATTGAGAAATTTAATGGAGTTACGTTGCACGTGCCTTCTAATTCTGGGGTGGGCTATTTTGCTTAGTTAGAAAAAATACATAATTCCAGGAAATATCGCGTGTAGCACATCGTAGCTATCTATGGCCTAAACAGGTATAATTTTGAGAGTTTAAAACGCCAGATTGGTAACGAGTTAATTAGTCCTCAGCTTTTTGACGGCTGGGAAATTGACAAAGATATTATCCATGGCAGCTCTAGGCCTCTTGCGAGAGCTAGGCTTTGTTTGATCGTATACAGGTAGTTTTAGTAACTCGTTACGAATCTGGGGTATTTTTTCGAAGAACTTAATTGACGTTCTTTTAATAAATTCCGAAACAGGGTCAATTTTGAGGTCGTCATGAATAATTTTGTTTCTGACGTACCAGGGAGCGTTCACTATTCTCCTCAGCTGTCCATTTTGTAGAACTTGCAACTTCTTAATATTTTTAGCTGAAGTGGCCCCCCAGATTTGGGAACCGTACATTACAGTTGGTCTTATTATGGCTTTGTAGAGCAGAAGCTTGAGCCTAATCGATAGCTTGCTCCGAGGAGAGAAAAAGCTGTAGAGTTTTTTACTCATCGCGATTGCTTTAGTGTGGGCTGCTTTAATATGACTATTAAAGCTTAATTTTGCGTCTAGTAACAACCCTAAGTATTTGTACTCATTTACAAAGGGGACGGGCTGGCCAAAAATTTGGATAGGTACTAGATCAGGCATTTTCTTCTTATTTGAAAAGAGGAGGCACGCGCATTTAGTTGGGTTGACTTTTATCTTCCAGCCCTCGAGCCAGCACTGTAGAAAGGTCATGTACTGTTGAATGTTGTGTAAGACTGTTTGTGGATCCCTATGCTGTGTAAGAATGGCGGTATCGTCTGCGAAAATCGCTAAGTGACAATTCCTAGCTCTCGGTAGATCGTTAACATAAATGTTAAAAAGAGTTGGGGAGAGTAAACTTCCTTGAGCACAACCGCTTAGAATTGGCCTGGGGGAAGAAATTACATTATTTACTCGTACCTTAAAGTTACGTGAAGTTAGATACGAGCGTAGAATTTTGACAAATTGAGCCGAAAAATCAAGTCGCATGAGCTTGAATAATAAGCCATCGTGCCAAATTTTATCAAAGGTTTTGGCTACGTCCAGAAAAAGTGCACCTGTGGTTGTAGACTTTTGAAAGCCATCATGAATCAGCTCTGTAACACGAACTAGTTGGTGATTCGTCGACAAATTTTGTCTAAAGCCAAATTGTTCAGAAATTAAAATATTTTTGTCGCTGAGAAATTGATTCAGGCGTTTCAAGAGCACAGATTCGTACACCTTACTCAAGCTACTAAGTAGCGAGATGGGACGGAAATTTTGAGGTAAAGACAAATCAGATTTTGGTTTTGGAATAGGGACAACCACAGCTGTTTTCCAACTATCGGGGAAAAAACAAAGTTCCATCATTCTATTAATTAAATAAGTCAAATATAAAATAAATTTAGGGGTCAAATTTTTAATCATGCGATTAGTAATCAGATCCAATCCAGGCGATTTGTTGGGCTTCAGGTTCTTGATAAAAATCAAAAGTTCCGAAGGCACAACCGGCTCCAAATTGTTTACGTGTGGTGCTGTCAGATAACTCCCCAGCTGATCGCTGACGTAGTCGTTTAAAGGGACGTTCTTTGTCCACAAGTCAGCGTGTGGCTCAGATTGCTTTTGTAGGCTGTCAGCCAAGACTTCCGCCTTTTCAATAGGAGCAAGAGCAAGTTCCCCCGTTTCCCCCCTCAGCGGGGGGACCGGAGTGAATGGTTTCCTATAGAAAGAGGTGCGGCGCCACAATGCCTGCACGTCTTCATTGTATTCCTGCAGTCTATTAGCTTGCTGTTGCTCGAAGTGACCTACTTTTAACCCTTCTATCTCGGACTGGAGCTGTCGCAGATTGCGTCTAGCTTGTGGATCTCTAGAACGCTGCCAAATTCTGCGCCAGTAATTTCGCAGTTTAATTTTTGATTGGATTTCTAAAGGAAGCTTTTCTGGAGGTTTCTTAAATTTTGGTTTTGAGGATTCTGCGAGTACCTCGGTTAAAATTTTGCCTAGACAACCAACTGCAAATTCTGCGTCATCATTGCTATTAATTTTGAGAGGGGGAAGGGGTTTTGAATTTAAGATATGCCGAAAGTTCTCCCAGTTGGTGGAGAATTGTGCTGGTGAATTTAGAGTAAATTTTCCGGTATTAAAAGTCAAAACTACCGGAAGGTGATCTGAATCTAATAAATTTAGAACTCTAATTTCAGAGTTGAAAGGAATTCGCTTTAATATAGCGATATCTAGCACGGAGTCATTTGCACCAACGTGATTAATGTGGGTTGGAGAGTGGGGCGCCAAAACATTGACTCCGTCTACGTTAGATAAATATTTGAACAGTGCAATACCTTTGCCTGTGTTATTGTAGTTGTTCCAAGCGATATGACCTGCGTTCATGTCGCCCGCAATGATGACGTTTTGGCCTAAACTTAAAAGTTTTTTGAAATCCTCCAGAAAGTTGTTGTTACGTGGACCCCCAGTCCTCACGTAACCTGACACAATTTTGATGGGTGGTATGTTTCCTAACTTAACCTCAATAATTGTCGCCTCCATCCCCGATAAACAGGGGGTAGGGATGACGTGGTGATCAATTATTGATTTTACATAAATACAAGTGCCTCCGAAAATGCGCCGATTTCTTTTATTTACGTCAACGGGTCTATCATTTCTGTAGACCCGATAATTTGCGATTAGGGGTGTGTGCTCCGGAGGGAGCATGGTCTCTTGGACTAACATCACATCAAGATTTTGCTCTGAAACAAAGTCACGAACTTCAGCGATCTTGTCACGCAAACCATTGGCGTTCCAAGTGCAGATCTTAAGATTATGCAAGTCTATTGTCGAGAAGAGAGTGAAGATTAAAGTGCGGGGCCGCCGCTACTAAGGCTGACATATTTCTCGAAGAGGAAATATGCCATGTCAGCTCCGTGTGATGCTTCACGGATTGACGGGAGAGCCAATTTAAAGGCTTGGAGTAGAAGAGGTGCATCACACCAATCTTCTCTCATCAGAACAGCTAGACCTGAAAAGATGTCGGTAAAAATTTTGGTATTAACAGCATCAACTGGGACCGACTGTTTTGGAATAGAATTCGTAACAACTGAGGTGGTTGGTTCACGCTCTTTTGGTACAGACAGAGAAGGAAACTCAGACTCTGCTTTTAGAGCCTGAGCGAACGACACATTTTCATTAATCTTCCTGGAATTAATTTGAGGTCGATGCGTCCTGGGTGGGTCCCATATGGACTGATTGGAGGGGGTGATGTTTTTTGAAAATTTATTGGTGGCTTGTTGTCTACCACCGGTTTTAGGGAATCTGGGGCATTGGCGCCAGTTCGCCGCGTGATCACCTGCACAGTTTGCACATTTAAGTTTATCCTCGAAGGCTAGAGGACAATCTCTAGCCCTGTGAGGTCCTGCACATTTGACACATTTCATAGGAAGCTTGCATGCTTCAGAACTATGAAAGAAACCTTGACACCGCCAACATTGAGAGGGCCCCTTTCTACCTCTGTATCGCTCGACTGAGATTTTAGTGCCAAACATCTCAGTCAGCGTGTAAATTGTGTCAGACAGAGGGCCGTTTGTGATTTGCACATAAAATAACGGCATTGGAGACTTAGTCTGAAATTTAGACAGTTGAGTAACACTAACAACTGTAAAGCCTTCCTTGTTCAATTCCTCTTTGATTTCCTCAATAGGAGTGCAGGAGGGAAGTCCTCGAAGTACGACTTTTAAGGGTCTATCTGACTTAAGCATAAATGTTTTGAACTCTGCACCTTGAACTTCGAGGAGTCGGGAAAGGCTACGGTGCTCTTCTTCCGTGTCAACAGTTAATTTAAGAAATTTGTTGCTCATTTGTGAGCGCAAAGAAGAGGCCTCTAATTTTAGAATGTTTAACATAAATTTAAAGTCTGCCCTTGGTGTAACGAAGAAGGGCGGTATTCTTCTTCGTTTTGGCTGTGCAAGTGATGGCTCGGCATCGACCTCGTCGTCTAATGCAACCTCTTCAACGCCTTCAGGCTGAGTTACAATATCAATATTATCAGAATCAATTTTCACATTTTTATTTTTTCTAATTAAGTGCGGGGGTGGGGCTATAAAGCCTTCCTCGTCCGCTGTTCTTTTTTTGTTTACATTCATTTCTACCTTATTTCTATTAATCATTTCCAGATTGCTTAATTTTCGCCTAGGCGAAGATTTTACATTTTTATCATTAGTATTATTTTTTCTGGCAGAATCATTTACTTTTTTACCATTAGCATTAACATTTTTAGCATTAGGTATACTATCAACAGTGACATTTTTATCAACAATAATATTTTTATGCACAATAACATTTTTATCAACAACATTTTTATCAATAACACTTTTATCAATATCATTATTATCAATATCATTTTTACTTTCACTATTAGAGGTTGCATTAGCCTCGTGATGTTTTTTACAAATTAGATTAACCTCTGCAATACTCACAGGGAGTTTGAAGAGGGGGATTCCTAGCTTATCTAAAATTAATTTAAGGACAGAACTCACCCGATTAATCTCGTTCATAGCTTGGGCGTACTCGCTACTGCCAACATGGTAACACCGAATTGCCTGCGCCCAGCTTCCCAGAGTGTTCTTCGTTGAAATAGCTTGGATGATCTCCAGGTGATTTTTAGTGATGTAATCCTCGGACACCTGGAGGGATGACGGGGACACTGGTCGCTCACATTTTTTGGCACAATCTTAAACACTATTTTGCACATTGATAACACTTTCGTCAACGCACATGGCACTAACACTTTCACTGACACACATTCTTGAATCACTGACACACATTCTTGGATCACTACCTTGGGGCACAACTTGGTGGTCGGCTCTGACACTTTGCATATCCACGGCTGGTGGCACTTCCATGGCTGGTGGTAGCTCCAGGGCTCCTCCACTGGCGTTGGTGGTGGCTAGGTCACTGGTGGCTCGCTGACTGTTGGTGGCAGCTTGGTCGCTGGTGGCTAGCTGGCTGTTGGTGGCAGCTTGGTCGCTGGTGGCTCGCTGGCTGTTGGTGGCAGCTTGGTCGCTGGAGGCTCTTTGGTTGATGGTGGCCACCTCCATGTCCTCGTCCGAGGAAGGTACACTTGATTGCTCCTCTCCGCTGGAGCCCTGAAAAGGGCGCGTCCGGCTGGCAGGGGGTGGCTGTCTCTTTCGTCTCTTTTTCTTCAATTCGTTCATCTTGCTTTTACCGTGCGAAAAAATCTCTGGTTCCGCAAAATGCGGAGTTCCAGAATCGTAGGTCCTACTCATAGCTAAGCTACGGTCGAACTCCCTCACAATTATCTGCGCCAATGAGCTGAAAGCTCAAGCCGATAGGCCAAGTGTCCGTCCATTCTGGTCCACTCAGGGGTCAATCTAAACGAGGGGGGATTTTGGGGACCCTCCTAACCACAGAACCTTAAAAAATTTTCTCAATACAATTCCGAACTTCGAAAGAATTCTTGCACCTGCTGTTCTACCTCCCCCCCCTTCCATCTGCCTCCTCTCTGTGGCAGAGCGAGGCCTTAGAATAATAAGCCATTTAATAGTATTTCGAAGTTTTAATTTAATGAATATATTAATGATTCCTTTGGAATTCATTTTTTATTTTAACAAGTTTCTGAAAACATAAAAACGCGATATTCGTTTTGGTACATAACATTATTTAAGCAAGTGTTTGGTGTTAATTAAGCTCTGTCAAATAAGATTGACCTTATTATATTTTAGGAAGTGTTGATTCTACCCTAGTATTTTACCAGTCGCTGAACCTGTATTTACAACATTATTTAATGACACAGTCTTGAAGCATTAATTTTATAAAATCAATTGGTCTGCACCCCCTTATTTTCCTCTAAGTTAAGTTGGCTCATCAGATTGCCATTTTAATTCAGGGTTCTTTTTTCAGAACCAGATTAAAAGACTAGTTTAGAAATACGAGACATGTTCTCACTAATTATTTGCTCCCATAAACAAAATATAAATTACGCGGGGCATTAACATTTCTTAAATACATCATCACTGCGATAATTCAGAACCCCAACAACCTAGATTTTTTTATGTATTGTAATATATGCAATAAAAATGGAGATAGGTCACAGTCTAAGCGAAATCGGTGAAAAAAATAGACTATTTGATAGTATCTTGATAAGCAAGATAACTCAAAAGAATAAAAGGAGAAAAAACTCCTAACTAGATATTTTGATCTGGTATCAAACTACAGATCTATATAATCTTCATTATGTAAACGAACGAGGGGCCTGGAATCAAAACACATCAGACACAAAGTTACTGGTAGCGATAGAAATTTTGATATTTACTATTTCTGTAACTTCATTCGATATGTTCAAAAGTAATTGGATTTCAACCTATTCTAATTTACTTAATATAGTAAAAGTAATCAACCATTACATACGATAGCAATAGTACAAATGCTTATGAAAGATTTTTTTTTTTGAATAGCCAGTCCTTGATAGGTATTTAAATACTACTTTTTTATTATCATGTCAGAGCATGATGTTGTTTGGGATATGAGGTTTATGGCGTCAACAAAAATCTGTACGCGAAAAATAAAAATTTTATTATCTGCAGGAGTATCTTAAAAAATCAGCTTTTAATAACACCATTGCGTTAACAATAGGTCTTATTTTTTAAAAATAAATTCATGACTACAAAAATAAAACCTATAGAAAGAGTCATTTTGAGCACGCTATTACGTGAAATGAAATAAATAGGAAATGGGATATTTTTTTTAAGCAATCAATGCGAAACAAAGTTTTTGGGATCGTTTGCAATACTAGACTCATTCAATGAAGCGATTAAAATGAATAAAAATTAAATTTAATTTGCACATGCACTTGATGCGTGGCCGTTCAAAAAACGATTATCTGACATGATACATTGAAATATGCAAAGTAGATTTCATTTTCATCTTTTTGTTCAATTATGGGTTTTTTTTTTACCGTAATAACATTATTATTGGCACATATTTAATAAGTATCCGAATTCAATAACCTAATAATTCATCCGGGAATTTATGAAATATGTGAATTATTCATTAATATTTTATATCTGGTGATTTATTACGTTGATTTTCTTATGAAAAATCATTTTGGCAACTTTTCTGTGAAGAAGGAAAGTAAAGGGATTTGTTTCTAATGCTGTTTAAACAAATTCACAATCCTTTTTCTTTTTTTTTTAAAATTATTTTTCAATTTAAATATTTTTTAAAAAAATTTTACAATATTCCAGAATTGATAATTAACAAAATATCGTCTTTTCCTAAGATTAAAAAGCAAACTTGGCTTAAAGCGCATTCCTTTTATATCGTTAGCATTTTTATACTAATAATTTAAATAAAAAAAATGTATTGCGTAAACTTATCAAAGTCAGCTGTTTCGTTTCTTTCACTCACTTTCATTTTGTATGCGGACCCCTCCATCCCACTGCAGAGGATTGCAATAAAAAAAAACTATACATAGATCATGATTCATGGAATAAGGCAGAGTAATGGTTTTACAAAATCGTTACCGTTTCCGGTTTGTATATCGCTGACTTTATTAAACGTTATGTGTGTTTGATTTTTTGTTTGCCTTTCAATTCGAAAGAATTAATATCGTATTTTCTAAATTCACCAAAAGAAATGACACCGTTCTTCGAAATATGAAATGAAACAAAATATTTACAAAAATAATAATGACAATATTGCATTTTACTCAAATTAATAAGCAGTTCGAAAATTTAAACACATCGTCTATAATTCGAAATTGACTATTTTTACTTTTTAAATTTCTTTTTTGTATGAAATGCGTTTTGCTGCAAAGACGGTCATATAAAAAAAAGTTAAATTTTGTTTTATTTAAAGAAACTTCAAAGTATTTAGAGAACACTGGAAGGAGGGGGGGGCAGAGAAGAAGGAAAAGATAGACACGAAATTTAGAAAGCTACTGATAGTTTTTAGATCCACTATTTTCTTTAAATTGCTCATTCTATTAGAACGCGAAACTATCGACATTTGCAAATCCTTTGATGGAAAAGTGGGGTGGGGGATATTCGTGGGAATGCATATAGACGCGTGCATTTTCTTGATCGTCATTTTCATTTCAAAATCTATTTATTTGCGTTTGTGTTAGCATTGTAAAACCCTGTTTACAATAGACTGACTAAGTGAAAATTTTTGATCAAATTATCAAATTAACAGGTGAACGCGCTAATAAAACCGAAAGGGAAAAAGAAGACGTACAGACATCAAATCACAGAACTAATTCACCACTGCGATCGCTATATCGGATGAGTCAAAGACGCAATTATTAAACAACCTTTTCCCAGATGCAGAGCCTATAAATGAGAAACATGATTCATTCAGTCTCTAATATGAGACATATAACTATTAAACAAAAGGTTCGAAGAATCAAAACATATCGTAAATCTTTATCCCTTACCAGTTAACTTTATTTACATTTGATTTTTAAATACGCAAGCTATAAATTAAAATTATGTGTGAAAACACTTCTTTTTTAAAAAAAGCTGTAAGCAATTTTGTTTTCTTCTCTTTATCAGTGTGGTTTAACCAAAATTATTAATTCGGTCTCACATAACAGAAGTGTAATTCCAGTCGAGCATTAAACTTCAGAGTTTTGAAAAGTTGATAGTTCACAAATTTCAAACAGTGGGATTAAAAGTAATTTTTTAAATATAAAAGTAAAAACTCAAAAAAATATGCCTTATTATCTTTCTCAATTATTCATCCACAGAAGATTGCGAATTTTTCTTTTTTTTTTCTATAAAATACTTAAATAATTTGTGTATATTCATCTATCGCACATCCGAAATATTTTCAGACTGACAGGTCATGTAATAGACCACTGACCACAAAAAGAAACATCTTGCAGCAGCTGAATTTGGAAAAGCGTTTGTATATTCTAAGACAGGGTGGAAAATTAAGAAGCCACATTTCAATTGGGGTTGGTTCTACATATTTCCAGATTTATCATAGAATCATTATGATCGTTTTACAACAAAATCTGCTTTAATAGAAATGAAAAGAAACCTACTATTATAAGACGCGATGCCAAGTTAATTTGAAATAAAGAATTGATTCGAGATCAAAGCATTGACTTTAAAAAAATAATTATTAAAAAAAACCTTTAAAATCCTTCAAACGCACTCGTATTATGAATCACGGCTTCGAGAAAATTTTCTCTTTTTCAACCATAACATGAAAAGGCAATCATAAGAAGATTATTGCCATTTCATTAATTCAAGTCTTTGGTTTTGAAGACATTAGGCGCTATTCAAATACCGCGTTAATTCTTCCATACCTAATTAATTTTAAAAAACTCCAAGCAATCCATTTGTATTGAGTTTAGGGTGGAACACCAGACCCCCCCCACTTGTGATTCTTTGCAAAAAATCAAAAACTTTTAATTAAGAATCTCTAAAAATACAATAATTATTCCGTTAAAAACTATATGTTTACCATACTCATTCATTGATTTCGGTCCCATCCTCGGATAAAAGAACATGTTATATTGGAATTTACCTTTCGTTGCTTTGTACTTTATCAAGTGCATGGAACAATATTTACAAAATTAGAATATATACAATAGATAAAAAACAAGCTGGAGATTCATTTGAAACTCCTTCTGAAAATATATTATTTAAATATTTTAAACAAAAACTTTTGTAGCACACTTAATACAAAAAGAAAAGATAAACAATTGAAATAACCTGCAAAAGGTAACTGTTAAATATATTATATAGATATAGGAGATCCGCGATGTGACAAAATGCCCATGCCATAATTTGAAATAATAAATTATAATTTGCAAGTTTGAGGGAAAGATTATAAATAATTTAATAGTTTGGATGAGCGCATAAAGCTCTAACGTCGCGAAACAATATAATTATTTAATTAATTTTTACGATATAATTTCTAATAGAGAAATAATATTTTGTTTATTTATGGGGGGAAAGAACTTTCATGCATTTACATTGCACGTGCTTTACTATGGGGGAGGGGTTTGATTAAATATTTTGATTAGTTATTTTTTGAAAAAATACAGAACATTTCATCTTAGATATCTAAGGACTAAACAGATCACCCCCCCCCCCCCCCCCAAAAAAACTTTAGTCCGCCAGATTGGTAACGAACTTAGAAATTCTCAGTCGTTTTATCTTCGTAATGCCTTTAGCTGTTATCTGCTTTTTTCAGAAAAGAAATTGTCATTATAACAAAAGGGGTGAGATAAATAGCATTCCTAGATATTCTAAGCGCCAAATTCTCAGTAAGAAGGGATGAAAATCACAAAAGGTAAAGTATCTACAACAGAATGCCATGGTCCCTGCCTCCGAATTTGAAGACAAGGAAGTGGGACGGAATAAAATACATTATTGAGAGTCAAAAATGATGAATGAATCCCATGGTCAGCCAAAAATGCTGCTGGCAATGTGATTCATTCTGAGACAGGAGAAACGGCCCTTGAAGAGCGGTACTCATTAGGAACAGAACTAAAAGATACGAAATTTGACAATTCCGCATTGGCTAGCTAAAGCCCTTTGACCAGAAAAAAGAAAATCTACAGAGAATTCTTTCATTCTATTGTCAAGACATCGTTAGCAAACACATCGCACACTTAAAAGTATCTGCTGTGGTAATAAACCTGCACAACTTTTTCAGAAGTGTCAAAGCAACAGATGGGGTAGCAGGTAAACACCTGTGTTCGTCTCTATGGTCCAAAAGATTTCGAACAATAAATTCGGACTGATAGAGGAAGTAGTTTTAAAATCCGAGGGGCAAGGCGGAAATGTTTGTAATCTTGAATTTTTTAGAAAAAATTCGTCTAAACCAAGCTCAATGTGATCGAATGGCGGGTAAATTCGATTAAATTAATTAAAATTATAAATTACTATTTTCAACAGCAATAATTTTCCGAAATATTTTATTTAAAGTAATGATAATAAATCCGAAGGTATGCGACGTACTAACATAAAAAAAATAATTTATCATTATCGAGTTCATTTTTGGATTCAAACATTTTACAGATTTTAGCTGTTTTCCTCGTACTACCCCTCTCCGTATGATTCTTTAGAAGTCAATTTCTTAAAATAATCAGATTTTATCCGCTCAATAACGCGGAACTTTCGGCTCTGTTTTCAACTGAAAATGCATTGAGTTTTCTATGATCATTATTTAAACATTTTTGAAAGTTACCGCGCTTATATTCATTTCCTGTTTAATAGCTTTTTTGATTCACAAGACTCCAGTTATCAACTTCTTATAAGCTTTAGCATCTACGAATCTTCTCTGAAAAATTTGTGTAAAAAGAGATGATAAACACTAATTTGAATTTATGAGACCGACTAGCTTATTAGGCACCTCAGTTGATAAAATTGCACTGATATTTGAAGTTTTTTTTTTCTATTTTATGCGTCTGAATTAAATGTACATATGAGGCTAAATGAAAATTATGTTTTATTTTCATACAAGATTCTTTGTGGAATTGTTATTGTTGCATCAAAATTATATTTAAATGATTAAAAAGTCTCATTCGAAGGAAAAATGTATCGAGTAAATGATTGACATCCCGATATTTCTTCCCCTCCCCATCTTTCATATATAAAAATATTCGGAAAAAGGGGAAACCTGTTTTCGTGGAAGTCTAAAAAAAGATAATAACATTATTTGCCGGTGATTTCAATATTTCTATCCGATAAATACAGACGTTCTATAAAAAAAAGTCGAAAACTGCCGTACATCGGTAGTACATAAGTCCGTACATAATCGGTCGTACATAAACTGCCGTACATAAGTCCGTGTAATCTTTCCGATCACCCCTATGCTTGTGATTGTCTGTAAACGAAAAAAAAAATCGTAAGCTTTAAATTTTCAAAAAACCTTCTAAAAATACATTAAAATAAAAACTATGTATAATTTCCCATTTATCCATCAATTATTTGGATATCTACATTGTATTTTATTCATCCGCTTGCAGCTATATTTATAAAATTGGAACTCAATAGCTGGA
>JAOUZG010014460.1:0-11965 GCA_026289955.1 Argiope argentata | reverse complement strand
ATTGGCTTTTCGAAACGGGTTGAGCTGTTTACCTTCTACTTGCTGACTGTTTCTAATATTCTGATTGGCTGATATAGAGAACTGAAATGAATACAGTAGTCTTGAGACTTCTCCCAGTCTTTTTTAAAAAGGTCATTTCATTTTTGGCTTGCTTCTAAACTGTGGTGTGAGACTTTCTTTCAGCTGCTGCACTTACCTGATTTTTTTTCTAAGATGTGTGCATCTAAAGCTCGGGAACTTTTAAAACGCAAGAGTGACCATCAAGATAAAATGCCTAAAAAATTGTGTTTTAACGAGCGTTTGGACGAAAAAATAACTTTGGATACTTTACCCAATAATATGGTTCATCTCGGTGACGGCTTGTTTGTTGTTGTGAATGAATTTCATAAGGAAACCCGTGTTCACATTCGAGTTTACGTAACAGATGACAATGGATTCCTTCATCCTACGAAAGAAGGAGTGTCTTTGAAGCCCGATGTATGGAGTTCTCTTCTCTCTAAACTTCGCACCTTTCCTGCCTTTCTGGATCCCGATGCCGTGGATGTTGTTAAAAAAGATGTGTGTATTTTCAATCACAGTGTCAACTCTCAAATGTGTGTTAGTCTACAGAGACTTTTTCAGAGAAAGGACAATTCATTTCATCTGGTGCCAGAAAGAGTAATCATCAGAGGAGCTCAATTTGAACACTTATTGGATTCACAGAACCGAATTTTCGATTGTATTAAATCTAGTCTCATAGCATACACACTCAAAGAACGTGTCCTTTTGGAAATTCAGAAGCATCCATATGACGAAAAATTAGATGACTGGGATGCTGATACGCCACAAGGTTATGATGAACTGGTAATTTCTTTATGTAAATGTTTGTTGGACTGTATTTCACAAAATATATCTGTGCTTTCAAAATCTGAATGTATAGATTGTAAGCATGGGTTCCTATTTAATATGGACGTTCATGACTGTGTGTCATTTAGTAAAAAACAGAATTTTGATGCTTATTTTGAAAAAGCATTGTATAATGTTGAATGGAATGTGTTAGCTGCTAAGTTCGTAAAACTGAACATTAAAAGGCCTTATTTGCAATGGTTTCAGAATGAATTATTTACTGAAATGAATTTTGTGAAATTCTTTTCGAAAATCGAAGAGTTGTATTTAAATGAAACTGTGGATGTATCTTCATCATGTTTTGAGTTTTAAAGTCTTATAATAAAATTTATTTATTTCCTCTAATTTGTTTCAGTTTTTATCTTATTCTTTATTTTTATTTATATTTTTATGCAAAAGTATATAAAGGCATTTGTGAATCCTATGTTATCTCATTGGTTATTAGTATATGTGGGAGAAGAACTTAAAAAAAATTATTTAATATTTTTCTTAATAAACTAAAAAAAATGCTAGGAAACTCACTTGAAAAATTATATAAAAATCCTGAGCTTCCAGCAAGTTTTGCAGGCTTAAATGCTTTGCGAAGGGTTTTAGGAAACAGTATAAAGTCTAAACAAATTAAAAAATGGTTAAAGGCTAAAGAGTCTTACACTCTACATAGGGCAGCAAGACGAAATTTTAAAAGGAATCGAGTAATAGTAGGTGGAATAGATGAGCAGTTTCAAGCTGACTTGTTAGACATGCAGTCTCTAAGTAAATCTAATAAAGGATATAAATATTTGCTGACATGTATAGACGTGTTTTCAAAATATGCTTGGGCAATACCTTTGAAGGATAAAACAGGTCAAAGCATTTTAAGCGGCTTTCAGAAAATATTCAAAGAACGCACTCCTCAATTACTACAAACGGATAAAGGAACAGAATTCAAAAACAGAATAGTTCAAAATTATTTAAAGAAAATGAATGTACACTTTTTTACGACAAATAATGAAACGAAAGCTAGCATAATCGAACGTTTTCATAGAACTCTAATGTCAAAATTGACGAGATATTTTACAGAATATAACACTCAAAAGTACATAGACGTGATTCAAAAAATAATATCTAGTTATAATAATACGTGGCATCGAAGTATCAAAATGGAACCATCTTCAGTAAATATTGACAACCAAGCGATAGTTTGGCAAAATTTATATGGCAGTCTTTCTCAGCAGGAATCCGGAAAACCTTCTTTTAAAGTAGGCGATACGGTTCGCATTAGTAAGTGGAAAGGAAAATTTGAAAAGGGATATGAAAATAATTGGTCTAGAGAAATATTTAGTATTTACAAGATTCTTTCAAGAATACCGATTGTTTATAAATTGAAGGATTTTAACAATAATGTTATAGAAGGTACATTTTACGAAAGAGAAATGCAAAAGGTTAAAGATTCCGGTTACTATCCTGTAGAAAAAGTGATTAAGAAAAGAAGTAAAAATGGAAAAATGGAATATTTTGTTAAATTTCTAGGATATCCAGAAGAATTCAATTCGTGGGTGAGTGAAGTGAAAATGCTATAAATAGGGGGATTCGTTAAGAAAAAAATCTATTCACTGTAAAACAAAATGTCATTCTATTTGACGCTTCCTTCTGATAGCTCTTTACATTATTTTCCCAATAATAAAATTTCAAGTTTTGTAACTCAGCTCCCTATACCGATATCATTAGAAGGAAAATGGGAAGTTGGATTAGCCGAAATAATTTACCCCCATACATGGTATAACATAAACGAGAAGAACAATATATTCGGTTTTGATTTAGGAGATGGAAAATTAATTACCAGAAAAATTCCACCAGGCTCCTATGAAACCGTTTCAGACGTTTTAAAAGCAATGACACTACCTTCACACGAAGGTAAAATCAGTTTTAAATTCAATGCTAATAACAAACGAGTAAAAATAAAAGCAGAAAATAAATCAAAAGTTATCTTACAAGAGGGTTTGTGTGATCTTTTAGGTTTCTATCCTCATGTTGTTGAGGGGGTTGAAGAAAGTTCTTTCGTAGCTGATCCGCAAGCAGCTTTCCCAGTATTTTATGTGTATAGTGATATAGTACAACCTGTCGTTGTAGGAAATGTTGAAGCACCCCTACTAAGAGTTGTGAGAATTTCCGGAAAAGACGGAGATGTTATTAGCGCTCATTATGATAGACCTCATTATGTTCCCGTAATCAGACAGTCCTTTCAAACCATTGAAATGGAACTTCGTCTTAATTCAGGTGCTTTGGTTCCATTTGAAAGGGGAAAAGTGATTATCGTTTTGCATTTTCGAATGCGACAAATCCTATAAATAGGTGGGATTTCTTAGTGTTGGCAATTATTTCCATATTTTTGATACGAAAGATGAGTTCTATTACAAAAGTACCGTATACTTGCTGCCCAACAAAATTCCAAGAACATTATACGAATCACAAAGGATCTGGAATTCCATATTATGAGGGAGTGTCTTTTCAAAAAGGGTATGGATTAGGAGGCATATTCCGCCGTTGGTTTCGAGCGGCATTACCATTTATAGTAAAAGGAGGAAAAGCAATTGGCAAAGAAGCTCTCATCACAGGAACGAATGTGGTAAACGACCTAGTTTCTGGGGAAGATATCAAAATTGCTGCCAGAAAAAGAAGTAAAGAAGCTGGAAAAAATCTGGCTCGAAAAGCTATTGGTCAAATACAGTCCATGATTGGAAAAGGAAAATATAAAAGGAAGAGAAAACCACAGAAAAAAAACATTTCATCTAAGGTACGAAAGAGAAGAGGTCGTGACATCTTTGATTCGTAATGGCTTACATTTTGAAAGGATCCCCAGAATGTGTCAAATCGGAATTGGAACTTTTTCACTTACCTCCGACTCAAACAGCCGTGGAAAATGGTCAGTGGGTTGAATTTCACCCATTGTCTAATGTATTCGATGGAGGACCTGTTGAATTTCACATTTCTGGAAGCGGCGAAGAGTATCTCGATTTGAGTCAAACCCAGCTTTATGTAAAAGCAAAAATTTTAAAAGCAGATGGTTCACCTATTCTAAAAGAAACTAATATTGATTCTGATTCATCTGCATCTGCATCAACAGCACCAACTGCTTCCACATCAACAAAACCTAATATTGGCCCTGTTAATTTATTTCTTCATTCAATCTTCAGTCAAGTAGACGTTTCCTTAAATGATCGCCTTGTGTCTAACTCTAGCAATACATATCCTTATCGATCTTATATTGAGACGTTATTGAATCACGGCTATGACAGTAAGACTTCTCAGCTTACATCTGAAATGTTTTACAGCGATAATGACGATGGATTGGAAAAGCGATCAAAATTTTTTGAATCGAGTGCTACAGTGGATATGATCGGAATACTACACAGTGATCTGTTTCATCAAGAAAGACTATTATTGAATTTGGTAGATGTGAAAATTAAATTGATTCGAAGTAAACCCGAGTTCTGCTTGCAAGGAGATGAAGGATACAAAGTTGTTTTGGAAAAAATCCATTTACTAGTTCGAAAAGTTCGTGTCAGTCCAGGTGTTATTTTAGGACACGTGAAAGCTTTAGAGAAAGAAACAGCAAAATATCCTATTAATAGAGTACTTTGCAAAGTATACTCTATTCCTCAGGGAAGTATGTCAATGGTGCAAGATAATATTTTCGTTGGTCAGATGCCCAAACGAGTCATCATCGGATGTGTGGAAAATGATGCATTTCATGGAACATTTGAAAAATCCCCTTTCGATTTCAAGCATTTTGACATAAATTTTATAGGAATTTATGTAGATGGTCAGCCAGTGCCACATAACCCCTTCGAATTGAATTTTCCTAATAATAATTACATCAAAGGTTACAATAGCTTATTTTCTGGAACTGATAAATTTGGACAAGACCAAGGATTATTTCTATCTAGAGAAGATTATATAAAGGGAAATACATTGTTTGCCTTCAATTTATCACCGGACCTTTGTAATGGAGATCATTTAAATCTCATTAAACATAGCAATTTGAGACTGGAAATTAAATTTTCAAAGGCGCTTTCTCAAACTATCTGTGTGTTGATTTACGCCGAGTTTGATAACGTAATAGAAATAAATAAATCGAGAAATATTTTATATGACTTTGGAAATTGAAAAATGAATGGAAATCAAATATATTTCATTTTATCAAGAGACCCGTATACTTCACCATTTTTCCGTGGCGTATTTGCATCCGATACTATCCCGATCTTGAAAGAAAAGTCTGCTATTGTTGTGAATACCGACACATCATCTGAACCAGGATCCCACTGGTTAGCATTGTACTTGGAAGACGACAAAGTTGAATTTTTTGATTCGTATGGAAATCCACCTGAATTTTATGGTAGACTGTTTCACGATTTCGTGTCCCGTTATTCCTCCGTGGTATGGAATTCATCAATGATACAAAATCCTACGTCTAATGTTTGTGGAGCTTATTGCATTTACTTTATCTTGAAACGATGTCAAGGCAAATCTTTGTATTCTATTGTAAACAGTTTATCTCACTGTCAGAAAAACGATTTTCGAATGTACCAATTTGTCAAAAAAAGATATGGTGTAAGAATGATTTTTAGACAGTAAATAAATAGATTATTTAAAGAGTTTTTTCGTTATTTCATTCATTTTTTGTTTTATTATAAATACAACCACTCACGACATTTTCAGTCATTGAACATGAATTCATTACACTTACATCACCCATGCACCGTTCTTGTCGGTGGTGCAACAGGATGCGGAAAGACACACCTTGTAAAGAAATTAATCGATTTTAAGATGATACATCCTTTCCCCTCTAAAATTATTTGGTGCTATGGAGCTTATCAAAACCTTTACAAAGAAATGAAACATGTGGAATTTCACGAAGGACTCCCTTCCAATATCAATAGTGTTACGAATGCTGTAATTGTGATCGATGATCTAATGGTAGAACTTTCCAGCGACAACAAATTAAGCAAACTTTTCACTAAGGGAAGCCATCATCGCAATTTAACTATTATTTTTATAGTTCAAAATATATTTCACAAAGGTAAAGAAATGAGAGATATTTCATTGAATGCGCATTACATGTTTTTATTTAAAAATCCCCGTGATCGTTCCCAAATCATGCATTTAGGTCGCCAGCTTTACCCAAACAATGTTAAATTTTTTCGAGAAGTATACGAAGATGCTACCTCAAAAGCATTTAGCTATCTACTTGTTGATTTGACACCTCAAATCGATGATTCACTGCGCCTGCGCACTGGACTTTTTCCGGGAGATAAATTTTATGTATATCAACCTCGTTAGTCATTTCATTACGGAAGCACCATGACATCAGCAGTCTTAGATTTTGAAGGATTTCAGGTATTTCCGGGACGTTTTATCGTCAAAGAGATGGCAGTGTGTGCTGTGAATGACGAGACTTTCTGCGGACGATGGCTTTTTAAATCGCCTCATACTTTCGAAAAGCTGGATAGTAAGAAACAAAGTACTTACTCTTGGATTACTAAGTTCCTTCATCTAATCGAATGGAATGACGGTGAATTACCTTACGATACCTTTCGTTGCGTATTGGCAGTCATATTCGAAACGTTTTCCTATATTTACGTAAAAGGACGAGAAAAAAAGAAATTTCTAGAATTTTTGACCGGACGCGAAATATTAAATCTTGATGATTTTGAATGTCCCAAAGTACAAGATTTATCGAATTTTGATTTGATGTGTCCCTACATGCACGGGAAAAGTTTCCATCATTGCGCCGTCTACAAAGCTAAAGCATTTGCCAAATATTTGGAAACTATATAAAGTCCTTTTGCTGTGCAGATTTTATCAAATTAATCACCATGTGTACGAAGCAGCAGCTAGAATACTTGAAAGCTATTTGTAAAATAAAATCGAAAAGTTCTATTTTCAAAACATGCCCAAATAATATAATTAAAGCTCTGTGCGAATGTGCACTGAATGTACTTCGAGGAAATGTACCTTTAACTAAGAAACAAAAGAATAAACTCATTCCTTTTAAAATCAGCTTAAGGAAACTTTCGGACAGGAAGATACCCCTATATAAGAAGAGGCAAATTCTCATTCAACGGGGTGAAGGATTTTTATCTCTTTTGTTACCCGCTGCTATAACGGTGATTAGCTCTCTCATCAATGGAGTACACTAAGAAAATGGTCTTGATACCCGAAGATCGGGCAGAATTTGTGGATCATTTATCTGATTTGGATTCCAAAATGCAAAATATACTTCAAAGAAAGGATTTGTCAGAAAGTGAGAAGGCAAATCAATATTTACAAATACTTCAAAAGTTTGTGAAAATACAACATCACCAGGAAACTCCAGAAACCTCCGAAATTCAAGGAACAGAAACTCTATCAGAAGAAAAAGAGGATGCCCTTACAGCAAAAATTTTAAAGGCTGCCCCAGCTCGGTATTTAAATATTGTAAGGAATATTTTGGAATTTTTAAAAGAAAACCATGCAACATTATCGTGGACTCCTGAAGGAGAAATTGTTTACAAAGGTCAGCGTATACCAAGAACTAGTATCGTGAATTTAGTTACAGACTTACTTCGGAACAGAAAGAAGTCGCCAAAAGGATTCAAGGAATTTCAAGCAGCCATTAAAGAGATGAACATGCCTCCGACTTACGTTGTCAACCAAAAAGTTTTTAAAGATAATGTTTTTGGAAACCCTAGATCAACTAAACATATGTATGCAAGACGAACTAAATGGATTACATTTTGATGTATATTTATTCACAATAAAAAACTATTAATTGAAATGAGCATTTTATTTACAATAAAAAACATCAGTTACAAAAGACTTTCTTAAAATAGAAATATCATTCATAACAATACAATACAATAATTTTCTTATAATAAAAATTTCATAAGATACAATTATCTTTTTTTAAAACAAAGTATGTATTAAAAGAAAGTATTAACTTTTTTTTTCATTTACAAGAAAAACACAATTACAATAAGTTTTTACAATTTTTTTTTAAATATACAGGCAAGCACAGGATAGTGTTAAACCGTCTTCAATCTGGAAAAATAAAATAAAAAGAAGATGAACATTTTTAAAATATAAGCGTTTTATGTGTATTGTAAAATCATAAAAATTCAATCTGTAATGGAAAAAAATATTACATGCAAATATATCAGTTCATAAATTTCATATTAAATTAAACAATTGACTTTAAAAAACAGTAAGAGTAACGCGCTCTTAATCTTTGAATTATAATATAAATTATACTTGCTTTAGTATCCATAGGGTATAGTTGAAAAATCTTCTTTTATAACCCTCTTGTTGTACACCATCCTGTACAGCTTATTTTGTTTCACGTTGAAGACTTTTCTTCTTTTCGCGTTTCTGGTTATCTTGGCGGCGTCATCTAACAGTATGCTTTCCTTCCGGTCCAAGCTGCATACAATGTTTTTTATTGAATCGAAATTCAATTTTAAGCTATTTTTAAAGTTCAGGGTAAAACCCCGAACTTTGCAGCATGTCTTGCCACCGGAAGTTTGGTATGCATAGTTCTTGGGCCCTCCTATAAAAACAAAATGTTATATGAAAATAATTAATATATAAAAAGCATTATTATAGAACAAGTAAAAAATTAAAATCATATTTACCTGAGATGAATGTAGTGATTACATCACCGTCCAACTCGTCTGTGAAATCTCCCAGGAAATTTCCGAGAGGAGGGTCATTGCCACCACTACTAGCATAGATGATACTGTCTGTATCATGATACAAGACAGCTTCTCCAAGCTTATCCATCTCTGAATAGAGCTTCACCCTAGCCCAAGCTGTAGTGAAAGCCGCCAAGTAAATGTTAGTGCCAGTGTCTTGGGGAATGAAATTTTTCTTGCTGTCCCACACAATAGCCGCCACTTCTGGTGTTGGTAAGTAGACATCCTTAACCTATGAAAGAGGAAAACACGAGATCGATATTCTTCTTTGCATATTTTTAAATATGGACATTCGTAGTGATAAATGAGATATTCTAGTTAAATTTGATTACAGAGGAATAAAATGGCTTACATTTTTTGTAGGATCAGCTAACATCTTATTAAAAGCAGGTAAGTTATCAACATAAGTTATCTGACATTTGTTGATATTCATTCCCCACCTAGAAGAAAAAAATGATTAGCTAATTATAAAAAGACTAACAGTTTATTAATTACAGTTTACTAAAAAATAAATATTTTACCTCCCCCAAAAGCTATTTAGTGCAAGTTTTGCAACTTGCCGTCTCCCTGGATTACGTTTGATTTCAGCAGGATTCAGCGAAACCCCTTCCTTCTCGAAGTACTGCTGAATATAGGAAGTCCTTTCTTCAGCAGTTGTGCAATCGGAAGGATATCCGCTGCTTTCCTGCTTAATCTTTAGAAAAAGATCTATGTAGGACCGGAAGAGATGTTCCGATTTCTCACGAAAGTGATACACCTCATATATCTGAAATGTATATATGTATCAGTACTCCAATAATATTTATGCAGATAATATGTAAATAAAGGTGGACAAAATGATACTTACTTTTGAGATTCGATAGCCTTTATCAACGGCCAACTTCACTTCCTCCGTCACCCACGTTCCTACTATAGATCTTTCTTCGTCGGTGTGCTGACAAGAGCTTTGGTTTAAGCTCTCAGCACAGCAACGGCAGAGTGGAAACATGAGTTTACCATTACTTCTGACAGGGAGAACAGGCAAATACAGTCCTCGGGGAGGCAAAACACGGCACTTTATAATTCCGAAATAATCTTCAATATTTCGAAAATTCTCTGTGATGATTTCGGGATGCCCCACGGGATAAATACAATACTTATTAACCTAAAGGGAGAAGTTATATTTAGACATAAAAATATACAAAAACATACGTATAAAACTTTGCAAATTAACTTACCCACGGATACAGTGAAGTGAAATCAACATATTTGATTGTCCCTTCGAAGAACAACTTCACTGCATTCGTCCTACCACCGTAGAAGGCATCCCTTGGCTCCAATCTATCTTGAAGCTGATGACCAAGAAGGAATTGCTTCAATTCTTGGTCATCTTTTGCCCTGCGTTTAAAGACGTGTTCCCATTCTTCGATGACTCTATATCCTTGATTCCTTAATCTGGCAGTTGTTTCATTTGTTTTTTCAAACAAAGTCTTCATACTAACACCAGATAAGGAATTCAAAGTGCCTCCTTCAAAACATTTAGGGCAGCCATGGTAAAAACAGCCCTAGAATAAGAATTCGTTTAATATATACATACACGGTGAAGAAATTGAGACTATTCTAAAAATGTATTTGAATAAAAACGCTTACATGAAATTGATAGATGGTGTTTGTTGCTTCACAAAATCCATCAACAGACACTCCGTTTATTCTTTTTTCACCCTGTTTGTTCAACGCGTGCTGAATTTCTATACTTTCCTTCAGTGCAAGGAAATCCAGCCAGCGTATAGCATCAGGGCTGTAATTGGTGCTGTTGATGTATCCATGCACTGGTACCATGGCTACTGAATTTTTCGGAATGTGTTTGAGCCTGTATGTTGCCATACAAGCCGAGGCAATGGTCACGTAACTGAAAAATAAAATGATAATAAGCTGCATATTTCAAATCAAGTCAATTCAATAAAACAGGCGAATATTTAAAAAATAATTACCAAAATGGGTCCACATCTGTAATCTCTAGAAACTGCTTCCTAAACTCCAGGCAGCACCTTCTGAGAATATCCACATCTGATCTACAATTTTTTTTAAAAAAAGTTCAGTATTTTAATACATTAAAAAATACTTTAAAATAACACTTGTTGAAACAATACTTACTTGCAATAAGCGAGCATTTCCTTCTGAAAATCAAATTGTACCCCTTCTTGCATTCTATGCCATTTTAAAAACTCTTCCCGCATTGCTCCAGACATGGTATCTGGGCTAAAAAATGAGGTGTCGGGAATGGGGCCAATATAAGTTTGATTCTCTCTCTTATTGAAAAGATGTGGAAAAAACCCTTTTTTCAGTTCGCTTAGTCCAAAGCAACCCGGCAGTTTAGACAAACTCATTGGAAGGAAATTAAAAGAATCTATGAGCTTTATCCTCAATGTCGGGTGACTAATGGACATAAGCTTTGAACCGTTGGGTATAACAGATGGTGCTATCCCTTGTTCCAGGAGCCAAGCCATGACGAATTGTCCATCAAAGCTGAAAAAATAGGCATTCTAAATATTTTCGTCAAATCAAAATTAGTGTTTAAAAAATCGAGTGTTTAAAAAATGAAAAGACTCACCCCTTCATGTTATGTGCTATTGCAGTGTATCCTTTATGTATGGGAGCGAACAGCCACGAACAAAAGTCCTGACATGCTGTATAACCTCTGAAGATTATTTCACCCCCATTGGCATACTGTGCTACAGCAAAGTTTACTTCATGGGTGCCTGAAGACTGATCCGTTTCAAAATCGAAAAAGATCAGTTTGTCTGAAGGCATTTTTGGTGAAACAACCTCCAGGAAGCATCGATGCTCCGACACATCCACGAACTGCTTGCATGAAGGGCATCTGGACGTTCCGCATTTGTGGAGTTCCATAGGGCAGGTCCTCCTTAAGATGACTTTGCCACAATTTCTGCATTGGTACATCTAATAAAATACACATTTATATAATTGCATATTGTATTGAAAACCGTAAACATTAATCTTCCGATAAAAATATTTTATACAATAATAATAGAGTACTTACCTTATCACATAAAGATTTCTGTCTACTTCCAGAGGTTGCTTTATGCCATTCAAAGCAATTGGCAGAGCGGCAAAGTCTATCGCAGTCGGCGCAACGCTGGGGATGACCGGGGGAGCAATCTTTCCTGAGACAGATGGGACACAAAAACTGGCATCTGTGATCTTCAAGATTCATAAAGGGTTTTTCACATGGCTCACAATAGTTGTCGGAACCATAAAACCCTTTAAGACTTTTGATCACATCGTAATGCCCATTGTGAAGCCACAGATTGATGCGTCTTTCTCTGTCTTCGCCTTTGTAAGAAACCTTTAAAAATAGAAAAATTTCGAGT
>JAOUZG010014454.1:15017-35790 GCA_026289955.1 Argiope argentata | reverse complement strand
TCAGTCAGACAGGCAGGTAGACATAATTTCAAAAAATGCATGCTTTTACTGACCTGTGATGGTTTAAAAAGTTAATATTTATCAAAACCTCGTCATGTAATATTTATATTCTATAATTTTACTATATATCTTTTGTATATTAAATTAAAATAAGTTCACCAAATGTGATATTTGGGAAAATAAAACTTCAAGAAAAAATTATAGAGCAATTTATAAAATCAACATTGACGCAGTAGTTTACTGATATATTGCATTTAATTCCCTTTTAGCACCAAGGTTAAATAAAAGAATAAAAACTACCTTATCATTAAATCAGATCGTGTTTCCTTTCCCTCGAAAAATACCTGATGACAAAAAGGATGTAATTCACGAGATAGCATCGCGATCAGCATGAATTGTAAAATCAAGGTTGAGCTAAAGGATCATGGTCATTATCAGGAAGTTTCAAAAATAATGTCTCAGAAAAGTCGTTATCAAATATTTTCTATAGAACTAGCAATAATTTTACATTTTCCAATTTTTTTTCCCAAAGGAAGTATTCGCTTAATTCTTTTATTTAAAACACTTTTTGGTATTGTAAAATATTACTCATTTGGTGTATTTTGATATAATTTTAGAAATTTAGTTTACAAGTAAATGCTTCTTAGATCTTCATAAATTTGCAATGCTACTTATGATATAAGTTTCAATTTCGAAATATGCGATATCTTTAATTAAAGATCCACATCTAAGGAAGTCTTCAGCAGGTAACTTTTTATAAATCCAAAAGTGCTATTAATAATTTAACACATTGCATACGGGTCACGAGATTTCTCGTTTTTATGTATGTAGGCTAAATCCATGCATAACTAATCAGGGGCAAATGTGTATCACATTAAGAACCGCAAAGAAATGTGTAAGACATCTGTAGACTTATAATTTCTAAAATAATCTTTATGTTGCTGTTTATAAAGCAATAATAAATCGGACAAGCAACAAGAGAAAACCCGTGAGCATTTCGTAACAGATGGGATGCGGAACACGAAAAAAATCGTTTACGGTCCTTAATGTCTTAAAACAAAATATTGCTTCTAATTGTGGTGAACACCGTTACACAAGGGAATATGCTTTGTCAAATATCAAGTCTAAAACTTTATTATTTCAAATAAATAATAATTAAAATGTTGTTGTTTTGTTGTGACTTATGGCATTTTACAAACCTGTTGAGTGTTATCTGTCAGCGATTTAAGCCGAGAAAGCGTCTGTTGTTTTTTCAGAACTGACAACTAAGAATAGGAGTACGACTTAGCTACTTTATACGTTATATTCGCTTGTACAACTCCTTTTTACAGGGGGGGGGTATATTCACACACCTCACAGATAGAACACAGATGAAAAAAGCCATGCCCGTACCGTGACTCGAACCTGGAACGCCCATATCACGCCTAAAACACTCTACCCCTTTTGCCAGGAAGCCGGCAGTTAAAGTGTGTGTTGTGACTAATGGCACTTGCCGTGGGCAAGCCCCCACTGACACGATCAGCAGATTCAAAGCCTATTGAGAAGGCCTTGCTCTATGGGGCTAGCCTCTGGGGTGGGGCCCTTAAAAAAGACCAGATTACCAGGCTCCACAGTATCCAACGAATCTTCCTACTTCGATTCACAAGGGCCTTTAAAACGACATCCACCAACCTACTCAACATCATTACAGGAATTCCCCCTCTCCACATCGTGGCAAAATATGAGTATATTAAATTCAATACCTGGACCGTTGGCTCAAGAGATTTTAACTACCTTTTTAACGATATAGAATTTGATAAACATATTTTAATTAGAAACATTCCCGCTAGCCAGAGGGCGGTCGAGGTGGCGGAGACCATCCCCGGCTCAGCTTTTAACATATACACGGACGGGTCCAGGTTGGATAATTCCACTGGATTCGCCGTGTGTATTTTTAAAGATAATTTTAACATAGAAAACTTCACTTTTAAACTGAATCATTTTAACTCGGTTTTTCAAGCAGAACTGGCAGCCATTGATTTTGCTGCCGGCTGGGCTGTCCAGAATAATCAACCCGCCACCATACTCACGGACAGCCTTTCTTCAATTATGGTTTTAAAGAGCCACGGTGCCAGGTCCAAATTCGTCAATAATACTAAAAGAAACATTTTGGGGGCCAAGAATCTGGTCGGCTTACAATGGGTAAAAGCCCATGCAGGCATACAAGGCAACGAAATAGCCGACCAGTTGGCCAAAGAAGCCACGGTGTCTGGAGAACCCTTTTCTATCCCGGCCCCTCTCTCTTTTTTAAAAAGAAAAATCAAAATTCTTATCCTGGAGGAATGGGGCAACTATTGGAATTCCTACGACTCCCCCTCCGGGATTAGGGCCCGGGAATTCATCGACAAGGTGGATGTCAAATTTCTTTTAAACAATAGAAACCTCATTTACTTTTTAAGTGGGCATGGTCCATTCCCAGTATACCTTTACAGATTTAAGAGACTAAGCTCTCCAAACTGCTTATGCAACGTTTTGGGGGATGCTGATCATTACATTTTTAATTGCCCCTATACAGCCGATTTTCACCTACTTAAACCAGCCCCCCCCCCCAAAAAAAAATAGGAGAGCTTGGTTTAAAAACCTAAATACCAACACAACAGCACTACGAAAAATGGCAGAGGCCTTCAGAGTGAGTGCAAACATATGTCAGAGGCTTCCGGCCCTGGGGGAGGCAGAGCAGGCTGAATAGCTCTGATTTTAATTTTTATGGACCTTAGACCATATGTTTTAAACTTTTATTTTTACCAACTAAGAAATTTTTTTTTACATATCTTTGGAGTTTAACCCATTATCGCCTGCCACCCAACTTATCTGCCACTTTTTATCGCCTATCAATTTTAAATATCTTAAGATTTTAAATTTTATTTTTAACTAGTGAGTTTTACACCCGACGTTGACTTTTGCCATGTCCCATAAAGCCTGTCCTCCTTGGAGGACCCTGAGGGGTAATCTAAGATCTTTTCTTAGACCCAACACCTTCCTCTCCTTGGGCTGCCTTGACTTCCACCAAACTGTGACCTTTACCGATCTGCGACTTCCTTTTCGTTGCTTGCTGTGGATTTTTGATCCCTTCATTTTAATGGAGATTATTTTACTCTTTTAGTACCTCCCTAATGGAGATTATTTTAACTTCCACTTTTAACTTCCTCTTGACTTCTGTTCGTCTCGTGGTGTCTTTACTGTGTTTGTGCTCGTCCTGGTGTCTTTTGTTCTTGTTTTCCGGTGTGTGTGTTTTAATGTATGTTTTTATGTAGCTTTTAATGTTTACATCTTAACTTTGTTCTACTTTTATGTTTTTAATTGCATTTTGTGTCAATTTTTATCTATTGTTTTAATTTGTATAAATGTATAAATTTTGTGAGCCATTACGCCAACTGTGCTACTGACATACTGTAACTGGTCTCGGGCTGAGGTGAGTGGAGGACAACTAATAGGACTTAGATTTTAAACAATCGGAACACGGGACAGACCAATAGGACTTAGAATTTAAATAATCGGAACACGGGATAGAAAAATTTATGTAAAAAAAACTCCGACCGACCTCCTTGGGTCGGCCGGCGGTTGGATTAATTTATAGTTAATAGTTAATAATTAAATAAATAAAATAAAAATACCACCTTATTCAGGGGGCCCCCGATTCTCCTCCCACCATCCAGACCGCTCCACCTGAAAAGAAAAAGAGAAAGATAATTAACATGACACTAAATATATACTTACTGGGGAATGATGAGATATGAATGGAATGTAATGATATGAGGGGGCCCTTATACACTTAATGAATAATTAACTAAAAAAAACCAAACCTGATCTCCTCTTAATACCAACCAATCCGTCAAAACAACAGTAATGGACCCGATCCTGGCACCTTGAAATAAAAGGTCAATAGCAAGCATATATATTCACAAACATAAATAAGAGTTAGTCGCGGCCCGCGGCGAGCTTGCCTCCTCCTACTACTCGCCTTACTTACAGTCCGGACCAGATTTATGCACATGAGTGGCTTGGCGTTTCTTTTAAACATGTTTTAATTCATTTTAATGGCGTTATTTTTGCTTGTGTCCGCACCTGTGTGTCAATACCTTTTGTTTTGCTTGTTTGCTGTGTTTTTCAACGCTTTTAATGCTTTCCCCCTCCCCTCAAGGGTTGAGCGCTGCTAATAATTATAAGTTTATGTAATTACAAACTGCCAATGTTTGGCAATGCCTGTAACCACATTTGATTTTCAATAAATCTGCTCGCCGGGTTGGACTGGCCCGGGTTCCTTCTCTTCGTTGCTTGGGTGGAGCTCTCCTTCCCCGGCCCCCTTCTCTTGCCTTACACCCAACTCGGGTAGGCTGGGGGGCTGAGGGTCTGTAGATTCTAAGCCTAAGAAATGCGTCTCTTTGTTTTACAAGTAGCGCCATCTAGGGCCAAGAGTAAGACTTAGCTAATCACACGTCACAACCCTTTTTAGGCGGCGGACTTCATTCATGCAAATCCATTCATTCATCTCAGATCGTAATTTATACCTGGAACAGAGAACGATCACCTCTGACTCAGTATCCCCAGTGGTATTACTCTCGACATGGAGGACTTTGCTACCACGAACAGATTTAACGAGCTCCAGTCGCCATACACTCGAGGAATCTTTTGGCCGGTGAGCTTCGAACCCGTAACCTAAGGAGTACGAGTCCAACGCTCTATTAACCAGGTCATCCTGGCCTAATTAAAGTGTAAATATATTATATAATAGACAGATGTATAAAAGATAAAGATATAGTTAAGAATACTTTATGTCAATATAATACCAAATGTAAATTAAAAATCTACATATATGAATCCTATTGTTTTCGAAAGAAACTTCCTGAGCGGTTCAAAAATGGGCTATCTCTGGGAGGTCGTCTCACGCTATAAGAATTTTTTGAGACTGTTATTCGTTAATGGCATGCAGTTAATAATAAACAAGTACATTTATTAAAGAGCATGGAAGAAGATTAAAGAAATTACCTTTCCAAATATTTTATAGCTGTTGGACTGTACATTATTCACCAAATATGCCATTTGTACCACACATATGTTCAAAAACTTCTATTTTGAGAGTGCCACAGAAAGATCGTTTGTTTTTTATATTTATCGAAACTAGATAAACCTAAAACTAAATAGAAATAATAATAATAATCAGCATTGTTATTAATATGTCAGAGCATGATTGTTGACAACTTGCCAGCGCTCGACACGGACGCCCTCTAACGTGGGCGGGGAGTAAGAACCGAAATTAGACGGAGGACTGGAATTGAAAAGATGGCAGAAAGAATGTAAAACCGCGTGATCTGTTTTGTTTTCATCTCGAATGACAGTTGTGTGATGTCCGTAGTCAATGTAAATATATGTTTTAATAATAATTAATTTGAAAACTTCTGAGTATGTTATTCATCATTTTATTACTGGACTCCACTGTATCCCGAGTGACAAAACTCATAAGGGGTAAGTCCCCCTTTTAAATTTAGTTTTTTTTATTTTTTGAAATATAGCGAAAATTGACACTGATATTGTTTTGAGAATGAGGCTTGTGGCGTCAACAAAATTCAGTAGGCGAAAAATAAAAAAATGAGTAAAAGAAAAAGAAAAATGTTATTATCTGCACGAACATCTCAAAAAATCAACTTTTAATAACGTTAAGACATCCTAATTACAAAGCTCCGATTTAAAAAAAATAATTAATGATTACAGCAAATAAAACCTAGAAAAATGTCATTTTAAGCACATTATATAAAATGAAATAAATAGGAAATGTGATATTTTTTTAAACAATAAATGCGAGACAAAGTTTTGGGATCGTTTGCAATTCTAAAGTGACTCATTCAATGAAACGATTAAAATGAATAAAAAATATAATTTAACTTGAAAGAGCACGTGGTCCTTGGCCGTTCAAGAAATTAGGTTCTAACATGATACATTGAATTATGCATAGCAGATTTCATTTTAATCTTTTTTTTTGTATTGTTTTAAATTATTTAATTATAAAGGTACTGGTTAGACTAGTTTCCTATTTTTCTCTTGAAATATTTAAAAGATTTTAGTATTATCAATTTTTTTATAAATAATATTGCAAAAATCATTGATTCCAAGAAATAATTAGATGCAATGGTAAAATATGATAGCGAAAACCTATTTTGCATTGTACAAAAAACTTTAAAATAACTAATACTCACCGTTAAAAAAAAAGGCTGATCAACACGTGAACCAAAAGTTTTTTTAGACAGAAATCCTCAACGTGTATTCAGATTATAACATCATAATTCATATTATCTTATATATATTTCTTTTAGTTTGAAAAATATATCTGCTACAAACATTACTGATGAACGATCTAAAAATTAACCTGCAAAATAATTTTCGGATTAACCATAATAATGCATCCATGTCACAGTAATCAACAGATAATAAAAATAATCCTTTTAAAAAGCATTTATTGACTAAATAAAATTCTTGTAATACGGGGAATGACTCTTTAATTAGACAAAAGTTCCCGGCGAAAGCGGAAGGACATCCGGTGCTTATTTTCACAATAGAATCTAGAGTATACTATTTTCATGCTAGCGAGAAACAAGTAACAAAAAACAATTCTTTAAAATCAATTCCTACTTAGGTTAACAAAAAAATTTTCATTTTAATTACTTTTTATAAAATAATTAAAATTGTTGCTCTCGTGTTTCTTTTTACAACGGAAGGAGAAGTGCAGTAGCTTCTGAGGGCACGAACTCTGAGTACCCGAAGACAGAAGTCTGACTTCTAGCTCATACATGCCACATACCCTTTTTATGGGGAGGACTTTCAGTCACAGATTGTATTTTAGATCTGGAACAGAGAAAGATCACCTCTGACCCAGTACCTTAGTGGTATTACTCTCGACATGGAGAACTTTGTGACTACGACAGATATAACGTCCACCACACAGACACTTCGGCTGGCAGATTCGAACTCGTAGCACAAGGGATGCGAATCCAACTCTTTACCAATCTCGGCCTTTCATTGTAACTACTTTCCCTAAACCACTTGGTCTCCAAAAGTCGTACTCTTCACCCTAGTTGGTGCTACTTCAAACAAAAGACGCTCATTTTGACTTAAAATCGCTGATGCATCAGCGAGCTTGCCCATGGCGTCATTAGAAGCAACAACAAACTCTTGTTATTCCCATATACTAATCTCATGACTCTTCGGGCCTTGTCTTACGCATATGGAATTTCCGCATGATTACAAGGCTTATTCTATACACAAAGTTGGCTTTAGGCACTTAGTGGTGTTACGCATTATGAGATCCCTCTTTTAATAATGAGGAATCCTTTTAACCAATTCAATTACACATTTTAGTGCATTTTTAACTAACGCAAAAAGTTGATGATCTATTTTAACCTATTGTATAATAACTGTGTGAAAATGTAACGTATTAATTATTATGATTCATAATTGCATGGCATCCAAATTTGTTCATAATATTAAATTAGATACTCTACAATTATAAATCGTATAATAACAAATTAGGTTAAAATAACAAATAAGCACCTGTCCATTTAAGTTTAATGATAATATTAGGCACTTCTTATTATAGACTATTATTTTCAGATCATAATTTATAATAAGAAATGTAATCATGCATGAAGGACAATTACACTGTCATATTAGTCATGTAGTAATAATTTATGAGAATACACAACTAATATTTACTAATAATAAACAACAAATTATTCTATAATTGATAGAATTTGCATATTTCATTAAAAAATTTTTTGTCTAAAAACTAAGAACAATTTTATATCGGCCTATCTGAAAGCTTTCTCTACTCAGATTAAAAAATCCATCATTATTTAATTGCCCTAAAGATTCTAGAGCTATAGTAGGTTTTAGAATTATGGCACATCAGTAGTGCCATAATTCGTTTCAGCTACAAATCGCTCAATATAAAAATAGCTTTTCAATTAAAACATAATTATATTTATAGGCTGTTAATAGAAACAAATATATTTTAATATCCTTTTCCAATACGATATATGAGTTTGAGATACTGTTTTGAGATCCTCAAGAGCTAATTTTCAAATTAATGTATTTCTGTTTCACAATATGTACAACTATCGAAACTTTATTCTTGAATGGGGAAATTTTTAAGATTTTAAATTGCAAAACTTTATTTAAACTTGTAATAAAAATCAACCGATATACTTACTTGATGACCAGTTTGTTCACTGTGATAAATGAATTCTGAAGATTTCAATTAAATATATTTTGTAACTTAATGACTATCTCAGTAAAATATTTCTAAATTCAAATTTTGGAAAGCATATAATTAACTCAATATTTTTCATAAGCTTTACTATTATTGCGTCTTTTCAATCTGCATAAAAACTCTACACTATCACTATTAAAATTAAAATGTTTTTGAAAATTCCAAAATTATTTACCTGTTTCCAACAAGAAGGAACAGTGCAATAAAATTTTGTATCTTCTACCTCCCTTGCCAATAATTTTAAAAAAGGGAGAAAAAATGGTGGCTATAAACATATTAATATCCATTGATATATGTTTATAACCGTATTTAAAGAATTGCTTCATCAAAGGAATGGGTTATAATTTGAGATATGTATTCATATAGAAAATCCCCTCTCCCCGTTTCTTCTATTTGCTTGCTTGAAGAATTTGAGTTTGAATTTTCCGTAGAAGTGGAAAGCATGGTTCAAATTTCTTTAAAAAGATGCACCAACAACAACTGTTTACAGATTGTTCAATATATTCTTTTAGAATCTGCAGAACAAACTGTTAAAAATATATTTATGCCTTAAAATTAAAAAAAAATACACATACACGTTCATTTAAGGGCTTGTTAAAGCTTTTATATATCAATTAAAGGGATGTTGTTGTTGTCAATTATGGCAATTTTAAAAGCCTGTTAGCAGATCTTCAGTGATTTAAATCGAATGGGCGTCTCTTATTTCTCAGTAGTGCAAACTAGGGCCAAGAGCGTGACTTAGCTACTTCATATGTCTCATTTCCTCGTACAATCCCTTTTCTACAGAAGATCACATTTACACACCTCACAGATAGCAGCTAGAATACAGAAAAGGAACAACCATGCCCGAGCAGAGACTCAAACCTGGGACTCCCAAAACGTGGGGAAGATGCGTTACCCCTATGCCAGGACGCCGGCTATTAAATGGATAATTTTTTTAACAAAAGGAAGAAGAAGGATTTTGCATACATTCCAATTTCTTATTTATTTATCTTAATTTTATCAAAAATTTCAAAAAGAATAAATTGCTTTTATCTTCTTAAAAAATATTGTTGATATTTTAAGAAAATGTCCATAAATTATTTTTTAACTCTTGATTACTGAAGTTCAAACAACCAGAGTTAAAAATTTTAAAGTTTAAAATTATGACTGCAATTCAAAATACAATAATTTTCTGTACATCTATACATGCAACTGTCTATGTGTCAGATTTGCGACTTGAGTGAAAGAGCGATTGTACGAAATTCATTATGAGAAACGAAATTTAAAACTACTAAGCCTCAGATTTTTCATTTCTAAATTTTTAATGAAGCAGCATGCCTAATCTAATGTAAATAATATTCATTTATTCATTTAGCAGAAAGGCGAAAACGAAGTTCTACGACAACTCATCTTTTGTATTTCACTTCATCATGTGACGTAAATCGTGATATTAATAGAAATACGTATTTGGCAACACTAGGAATTTTTTCAGATAAAAAAATCAAAATAAACACTATTGTTTACTGCGAAGAGCACATGTTAAATTATATATATTTTTTATCAAATTAATTTAAAGGTATTTCTTTACTTTTGTTACATTTGCTATTTTTAAGAAGCATTTTCCAGGGTATGACTCAATATTTTCAACCAATTTTAAATTAAGGTTTTGAATCGAATTGTTTCTTTACAGTATTTAAAACAGAAGTGGTAACATTTCATATTTTTAAATGATTTTTGTTTCAGAGAATTTAATATTAGATAGATTTTTTAATATTTTGTATACTATTTGAAATTATTAGATTATGAATCAAATTTTATTTCTATAACAATGTCTGATAAAAAGTTTTTATAACAGAATATTTACAATTGTTATTAACTATGAAACAAAATTTCATTTATATATAATCCAAGTATTCAATAAAGCATTGAAGATTTTTTTAATACTGATATTTAGGTTTAATTTTATTTATTCTTAATCCACTTTAGTGGAATTTTTTTAAATCTAGAAAATCATTGAATTTGTACTTGCTGTAAATTCAATTTATAATTTTTTTGTACATTTTGTTAAGCAAATGTATCTGTTAAAAATGTGTCCCTGCTTCTCAAAAGCATGAAATAGCTGCATAAAGAAGATGTATAATGGAATCCAAATATGTTCCATATCAATATATATAATTGTTTCATATATGTTTATTATGTCCTAATTATAAATGTAGTTTTTATTTATTTATTAATTGATTTTTTGATCTTTTAAATGATAATTTTACTATCAGGAAATGTATGTTAAATAATGTTTATTGTAAATATGAACACATTCCTTTATATGTTCTGTTATTATTAAAATAGTTCATATATGAAATGACGAGCTTGGAATATTGGATCAGTTATTATTATTATTTGATAAAAATATGATTATATTTCAGTATTCGGTGTAAAGTGACCAAATCAAAGAAATGAGTGTGTTCTTGTTTTAAATTATTTTATTTGTAGTTGGAAAAAAAATCCCACATATTTAGATATTGTCATTATGCTATATATGCCCTACAAATATTGATGTGCAGGTTTTTCTTCTTCTTTCTGTTATGAACATGACATTCAAAAACAATATTAACCATTTTCCTACTCATTTTGATTTAGTCACTTAGTTTATGAATAATTTAATGAATTATATAAGGAAAGACTTTTTTCATAGATTTAAAATCTGATTTTATACTTTAAGAATTAAATTGATCTTTTTTATCTCCTTTTTGAAATTCTGGGATTTAAACTATTCTATGTGAAATAGGTAAATATAAGCTTGAATATTAATATCATGTTGCTGTGTTTTGATCCTTAAACCAATCAGGGACTAATTCTATTTATCCAGGACTTTCTGCTGGATTTCAGTTTTTGAATATAGTTCTACATATACCAGTGATATATTATTCCACCCTTGTTTAGGGTTCTCTATTAATATGATTCTGCCACTACTTTATTGCAGCTTTGACTATATTATAAAGTTATGGAAAACTGATTTTATGTATAGTTATAGATATATAAAAACATTTGAGAAAATTAAAAATGAAGTATCATTTAGAAAACATAGCTTCTCAGGAGTTGATGTCTAAATATATTTTATACTTTTTTTTATAATGCCAAAGAATTTTGTAAAGTTAATGAACATTTATTTACATAATTTAAATATATTAGAATTAGAAAGTTTCCTATCACATTGATAGTTTTTTTATTATTCAGTGTTTTAAAGTCCATCCAAAAATATAATTAATAACCAGATTAATAATCAATTTGCTATATTTGTGCATATGTTGTATAAAGCTGGTAAAGACTGCTGTTATTTTTATTATATGTATATAGTTTCTGAACTTGATTATTCTACAGTTTTAGAATTAATTCATTTCCCCACATATTAAAATCAAACATGAATACAATTTTATTTTGGGTTCTTAGTTGTCTTAACCCTTAGTATTTTCCATGTTTCTCAAAATATAATTAGATAATTTTTATCTCGCATAGTTCTAGTATCATATTGGCTTCAAAAATCTCAAAGGTTAATTATTTTTCTATTGCAAATGCATAAAAGCCTCTACTTCAGTATTGACTGTTTATTTCTGTTTGGGATCTCTGTCTTGAAACAAGAGCATAATGCAGGTGAAAAGTTCTACATGTGAATAGTATAACTTCATATAAGAAGCATTTTCAATAGTTAAACTTACAATATCTCTTTATATGCGAGGCAAAAAGATGCTGTTACAACTTTGAGCATTTTCTTTCATAATTATGCAATATTAGGAACAATAATATTATTTATAATCTTATAATTTTTTATAATCTCATTTGGTATTTACAGTTTTTATAAATATTTTAAATTATATTAGTTGTTTTTAATTTTTGTATATTAGTTTGTTCACTTAATTTTGTTAATATTTGCATTAAATTTAAAGGATTTTTTTTCTTAATTTACAATTATTAGATTTAGTTTCAAATAATTTTTTTCAAGTGATTTATAATACTGAGTATTTTTTAATATTTTAAAAAGTTTAATTTTTTAATATATATATTTAAAAAAAATTATGATTCTATTTAGTTAGTATTGCTTCAAAAACTGCAATCATCCTCTTACATTTTGTGAAACAATTGAACTAGGCATTTTTCCATCTTCAGTAATAAAAAATTTAAATTCTTTGTTTAAACTGCCAACTTATCCTATTCATTATGCCCCTTTATAATATTTCTACAAATCTTTGTAACCAATACCTGAAATGATTAAACCTATCTAAAGGGCTTTATTTCATTGTTTTTTATTTAAAAAAATATGTATTTTTCTATTTTGAAATAAATTGATTTTTGGATCAACAATGATAGTAATATATTCTAAAATTTTCTAAAAAATTGAGTTTTATTATATGATTTATATATTTAAAATTTGAATTTAATTATGAAAGGCTTGCAGCTTTCTATATATATATTTTTTTTTACAAATCCTAAACAATTGTTCTAATTTTATTATGTCTTGTGTTTCATTTGCAGATTTTTTTGTGATGAGTAGAAATATCTTCAGGTTGAAATCTAAATGGTTTGTCCTAGCTTCAGGTAGTAGTGCTGTATTTGCATTATATCATTATTTAAAACCAGATGAAACTGAATGTCAGGCCTCTGTAAATACATATTCTCATACTTCAACCAAGTGGGATCATAACTGGGACAAGTATATTCTTTTTACTACATTATATATTTTTGCTATATAAAATATTATTTCATGATATTAATTTTATAGTTATAAACTTGTAGTTGTCTTGTTGTGAAAATAATTGTTTAATGTTTACTTATCTTTTTAGTTTCTGTTCTTTTTGTTATTACTGATGTTACAAAAAAAAGTTTTATAGTACCTTATGTTTTGATTTTTTTTCTTTTCGTAATAATAGTGAGCAAGGTACATTAATCTGGTTCCCTAAACATATAAACCCTTTATGTAAGAATTCCAGCTACTTTCTAGTTAAATAAAACATTCTTTTTCATGAATACTTATTTTTATCCAGATATGTCAGAAGATCTATGATATTTTAAAAATCAATCACCTTCCAATTCTAAATGTCTGTCATTTGTTCCTTTTGCTAAATATGTCAAAGTAATTTTGAAGATTAAAAATCAGTTAAATATATTTTTGTAAATTGAGAAATATTTTAATATGTATTACTTCTAGTATAAAATACATATTTTAAATAACTCAGTATGTTTTCATTTTTTTATTCTACAGTTGTTATTTAATATGAAATTTTTCATTGCATGTTAAAAAGATTTGATTTAAAAAAACATCATATAGAAGTAGTTCAGTCCATAATTCACTGCATTAAATGTTTCTTCTGGCTTGAAAGTTTTTTAGAAAACAAAAAACATCTGAAGTGATAATTTTCTTACTACTGTATAACCTTCAGATATGTAATGTCAAGTATCTTTCTGTATATTTATAATGGAATGCAAAAAGAATAATGACTTATAACGCTCTCTACAAATTGTAATATATCTGAAGAATTTCACATACTTGCTTTCATTTTTCATTGTTACTTGAAAAATGAGCAATTTTACTGAAAAGAATCATTATTATAAAGTGTTGCAATTTTATTTTTGCTTTTAAATTGATCATTTTAACCACTGTGCCATTGCATCCATCTCTAACCATTTTCCATTCAATGTTCCATTGTGTCAGCTCATGTATGATAAGTTTATTAATAGCTAGAGAGGAGTAATAATAATTATACAACTAGTCTAAGGAAACCAAAAAGTAGGTTGTCCTTTGTTCTTTCTTCATCAGTGTCTCCACTGCAGTTTTGAGTTTTTTTTTTCTGCCGCATTATCTCTACAATTTTAATAAACAGCAGTGATGAGGATTACTCACTTTGTTCAGTTCATTAAGTTCAGAAATTAATTACGCTCTATTTCTGGTCTGAATTAATAAAGGTATTTGTTCTATATTGCTGAAAGACATACTAAAAAAAAATTATGGTTTAGTCTAAATTTTTTGAGTAGTCACTCGGATTGTTATGGGCTCTATTAAAGTACACAGATAACTTGAAGGACTCAAATCAGGAACTTTATCCTTATATAAATTATACTTGTTGGGGATGATTTTTATCTTAATTAAGACTGATTGCTAATGAATGAGCTAGCTTACTTGTATTGTATTGTAATCTCCAAGTATTTAACAACTTGAATAATCAATGTGAGAAATTAAATATCTGGAGTATAGTGGCAGAGGCATACTTATGTAAAATAGCACCTAAGACAAATATCAGAGTAGCACACAATCCAATCTTTAAACAACATTCCTTATATATCTCAACAACTCATTAATATATCCTAATTATTCAAACAGATTAGCTTAATTATTTATAAAAATTAAGCAATAATGATGTTGCTAAATTATAAAAATACTGTTAAATCATATAAAAGCTTTTGGAGCTATATTTTAAAATGTAATGGCTGACAAATCAAAATATACATTTGCTGTGATTACTTTAGAAGGGGTACCAAAGACGTATCTGCTAAATGCCATCAAGATGTTTATTCTAGCTCCAACCAATATAATTCATATTGATTGTGTATATATTTTATGTCTCCTTTTTCTCGTACATATATGTCCAGATTTTTTATTTAAATCTTTAGTAGTTTAAACCATTAATACATCAACTATTTTCTGTAATAAGAAAGAAAATTTTGGTTAAAATCTTTCAAAATGATTTTAAAAAATTATACTTAATGATATACTATTATAATTTCTTTTAATAGAAGAACTGTGTATCTAATGTTCATAATAAATTTCTATCTTTTAATACCAAAAGATGAAATATATCTTGTTTATCTGTGATTAAAATTACCAAATTTGAGAGGAGGGAAGCATGCATTGAAAACAGTCTGTTTACACTTGAATTTGTTTTGATAAAAAATGAAATGAAATTTTGATGGTTTGTCATAACTTATGAAAATATTATCTCGCAAACAGTTAGTACCAAATACCATTCCATATATCTTAAAATTCATAATTTTTACTGTATTAGACTTAAAACACCCATCTTTTCAATAATATAGTTGTGCAATTAACTCAATTTTAACAGTTTTTATTTAAAAATTTCTGCATGTGATTTATAAAAATAGTTTCATTTGTTGAAATTTAAGTCAGACTTATTTTCTTCAGTTTATCAAATCTTTAAAGAGTTTATTTTTCTTTTTTTCTTTCTTTCTTTTCCCTCTTTTGTTCACAAAGGTTATTGTATCTCAGCTAAATCATTTTAAATCAAGAATTTTATTTTATTCGTGAGCAATAAATTTTATTTGAGGATTAGATTTATCATGTTACATGTATTAAGTATTCATATATTATTTTGGATATTTTCATAATTTCTATAGTTATTTTTAACTATGCTTATAAAATATTAGACACAAAATAGTCAAAGATAAAATTATTCTACAATTACATAATCTCGTTTATCTCCAGGCTTAAGCATGGATTTCTTAAATTTAAAACATTTTCATTTATTCTAGACTATCCTAAATTCTCAATTTTATTTTTTTAAAAACTATTTATTAAATCAATTTAATTTAAAAGTGACATTTTTGAATACTTTTTTTTAAAAAGTCCAGATAATTTATTATAAAAATTTTAATCAATATTTTTCCTGAATTTTTAATTATTTTGATATCAAATACTGAGTTATTTTCTTTTATTCAATTCTTGATGAAAAACAAAAATCTGGATATTTGAAGTATATATATTATATATTTTTTTAAAAAAAACCATACATCACAAAAGTTATTTTACAGTTTATTTTCTTTAAGTGCAATACTAATGTTAGGGAATGAGCCAGAGAATGCAGTTTTTTTTTTATTATTATTGCTTTAATATGAATTTACAACAAGTAAATTTCTTCCAGTTCAAAAAGTTGCAAAAGTATCCCATTAATATCACTTCTCAGTCCACACCTCTTTCATCACATTTTTTTTTTCTTTTTTCCTTATAATTAACATATTCATTGCACTTTTATTATTGATAAACTTTATTAATTGTTCCTATATGGCTTAATTTATTGCTATTCGAAACAATCTATAAATCATTTCAAATTTTTTTGTTGTTAAAATAATAACTTAAATGCTTTATATTAAGTTAGCACTATCTATCAAATGCTACTTGCTTAATTCACTTATATTAAGGAAATATATTTGCATTTACTTTTATTAATTAAAAAAAAGCAAAATAGTTATAAACATTTCCTAATGCCCATGATTCATTCACCTATAAATAAAACAATGTTTGTGTACAGAAATTAAATATTAGTTTGAATCTGAGATTTAACCTATATAACTGAATAAATCAAAATATTAAAATGAATTCAGCTTTGGGAAGTTTTGAATCTGGAGATAAAATTTAAAAGAAATTATTTTTATTAAATTAAAATAATTTCACAATCTTGTACTCCCTTACATTGATACTTGTCTTACCTGTTCTCTTCTAGTTACACCACTGCAGTCAGTGTTTTGATATATCTCTGTAAAATTAAAATGCCTTTAAAAATCAAATTTTACTTTAAAATGTTCATCTTAAGTTTCATATAAGAAAAATTATTATTTAAGCTACTCGTAGAATTTTTGTGATGTGAAGTCAGAATTCAAAACTAATTACAATATCTCATCAAAATAATCTTTTAAACTAATAATAATATATGTATATTTCAATTAATAAATCAGCTAAAGCTGTGCTAACATAATTTATGAAATTAATTTTAAAATCAAGATAGATATTGGTTCATTTTCTTTCTTCCAAACAAATGAAATCTATCAGAAACTTTCATAATACTCCTTGGTCAATAACTAGTTTTAAAGTTAAGTATGGTATTGAGAGAAAACTATATTTTAAGCTTAATTCTTATTTGAACTTCAATTCTTACTTTTTTTATTATTAGACGAGATGTTTCAAGTCTAATAAAACCAGTTAAACATGAAAATAATCCTGATGATAAGCAATTTGATGAAAAGAAAGCGAAATTAACACCAACTGCAACAAGACATATATTTCTTGTTCGTCATGGCCAGTATGAAGATTGGAAAAATGACGATAAAGATAGAAAATTAACACCTCTTGGTAAGCAGTCAATAATCTTGATTTCCTAAAGTTCTATCGTTTTCATTTTAAAATGTGTTATTGATGTATAATAATTCATACAAATTGTTTTAGACAGTTGTATATAGAAATAATTATTGTACATTTTCCTGATTAATTACCTATTGTTTTTTTAGACAAATTATTTTCCTTATAATATCTATCTTTTACATATAGCTTAAATAGATTTCAATGATAGAAACTTATTTCAAAATTTGATGAAATGATAAATCAGTAGAGATTTAGGAATATCTGATTACACTAGAATCTAATTTGTTTATACATTGGGACAAACAATTGAGGATACACCTTACTTTTACTTGATAAATCCAACTTTCAATCGAAATAACACATTAACTAGAATTGCAAACGTGTTTTTATTTTCACAAGTAACAAAAGGGTTAATTTACAGTAAAAATAATGAAAATCAACAAAAAAATATCTAAAATTAAAAATTTCACAAGTATTTGAAACAAATATGAGCAGATCTTTACCTAAAAAAATTGAGGATACACCAATGAAATTTGTGTGACATATCACATATAAAGACAGTGTCAATATTTGGTTGCATGTCCTTTGGCTTTTATAATGTCCTCCAAACGTCTGGGTACCTATTTGACAAATTTTTTGGTGGTGTGTAGATATATTTTATCCCATTCTTCTTGTAACACTTCCTTTAAATGGTCTTTGTTCCTAATTTGGTGTTTTTGGACCGCTATTTCGAGTGTAGTCCACATATTTTCTATGACATTGATGCCAGGGGACTGTAGTGGTGTGTGCAATTGCTGTTTACAATGAAAAAGACACCCCATTTTTACATTATGTGCCGTATGTTTGAGGTCGTTGTCTTGCTGGAAAATAAAATTTCCATCTAAACCCAATTTTTTGCACTTTCTTTAAGATTCTTGTTGAGTTTATCTATATAAAGCTTATGATCAATTATGCCATCTATAAAAACTAAATTTCCTACCCCATTTGAAGCCATACAACCCCAAACCATGACGGAGCCACCACCATGTTTAACTGTAGAAAGTATATTTTTTGGATCCAAAGCAGTATTCGGCTTTCTCCAAAGGTCAGACTGCCATCACTTCCAAAAATGGTGAATTTACTTTTGTCACTAAATATAACTTTCTTCCCAAAGTTATCTGTCTTCAATTGTTGAGTTTTTGCAAACTCCAAACACTTTTTCTGATTTTGTAAGCTTATGAAAGGTTTCTTTCTAGCTACTCGACTGCTATATCCAGCATGTCTAATCACATTTCTCGCAGTTTCAGCACTTACACTTCTGCCCATTATTTGAGAAGTTTCAGCAGCTAGTTTGAAAGCACTTAGTTTAGAATTAATCTTGATATATTTCAAAATTTTCCTTTTGGCGACATCACTCAGAATACTTTTCCTTCCTCTTCCACTTTTATTTTCAATTAATCAATTGCTTTTAAATTTTCCAATGATTTTCTGGACACATGAGTGGTTTCTACCGACAATTTCAGCTATTTCATGATAAGATTTTCCTTTCTTAAATAACCTTAATATAAATTTTCTTACATCAATACTGGTCTCTCTCCGAAGACCCATTTTCCATTTAAAATTGCGACTTTAAATTCACATTATCAACTTCCAAAGACAAAAGTAGGAGTCAAAAAGGTTTAAGATAAAATTGGCCAAACTTAGGTTTTTATAGCAGCAAGCAGAAAAAAAACTAGCGGTAGTTAAACAAAAATTTTATTGGTGTATCCTTAATTTTTTGAGGTAAAGATCTGCCTATATTTATTCCAAATACTTGTGAAATTTTTAATTTTAGATATTTTTTTGTTGGTTTTCGCTATTTTTACTGTAAATTAACCCTTTTGTTACTTGTGAAAATAAAAACACATTTTCACTTCTAGTTAATGTGTTATTTCGATTGAAAGTTGGATTTATCAAGTTAAAGTAAGGTGTATCCTCAATTGTATGTTCCACTGTATTTTATGAAGGGGGGATCTATTATTTGAATTATAACAAGGAGTCAGAAATGAAATATTATTATGTAAAGTCTTTAATGGTTATGTGGAATTCTTGAACCTCTACCTATTTCAAAATTTTAAATATAGAAAAATACAAATATATTTCTTTCTTTTTTTTATTTTGTGGTAAAGAGTAAAATGCTATGTTTTTAGTTTAGTACCAAATAACACCATTTACACAATCTGTTGTCGAGATAGATGATTTGAAAGAAAAAAAAACCTTTGTTTTATAAATGAAGACTTTTAATGACACAAATAGAGCTTTTCAATAACACAAATAGACTATAAATGTTAAGGATATGAAGATTTTACCTTCTAGATGTATGCAATCCATTATCTTTAGGAATGTGTGTGTGTGTGTGCGTGTTTTATTAAATTTTATGACAAAAGTTGTAGACAAAATAATTTTTTTGAGATGGGACAAACACTAAGCTCATGAGAATTTTCTGCCTCCAGAAAGTAATTTTATAAGCATTTAATGATCAGCAATAATTAAAGTTTATTGTTGTTATTTATTGAATACCTTTAATAAGCATCATGTTTAGTATTCAAACAAATGCAATTCTACTTAAAACTAAAATTGGAAATTTTTATTTTTATTAAACCATGAAAGATTAAATTAAGTATAAACAAACCATCATAATTATTCACTTTATTTATTTATTGCAAATTTTATATATATATATATAATATTTTTTTAAATATTTAGGTCGTCAACAAGCTGCCATACTTGGACAACGATTGAAAAGTCTGAATTTCACATATACAAGATTAATTCGTTCGACAATGACTCGTGCTATTGAAACTTCAAATATAATTTGCAAATACTTGCCAACGGTTCCCGTGGAAACCAGTGATCTCCTACGTGAAGGAAATCCCATACCTTCCGAGCCACCCATTGGCACCTGGCGAGAAGAATATAAAGTTTGTAATACTTCTTTATTTTCTATCTTCTTTCTTTCTTAGATTAGTAATTTTTCTCTTTAAAGTTAAAAAGTATTTATTTAGTAACAAGTCAGTTTCTAATTTTAAGTAAATGATACTAGATATAGAAAACTTAAATTATTTAGGAATTGCACAATTGACATATTTAACATTTTAATTCTACAGAGGGCATTAAAATGTTTAATGGAATTGAATTTCATTAATAAATCTTTAAATTATGAATGCAAGGAAGCAATAGAAGCTTTGTAAATAAAATTATAAAACGAAAAATTTGTAAATATTTCAATATAAAAGTTTTCCACAAAAATTGGGCTTCTATAAATGAATTCAAGAACTTAATATGATGTGTTTAAATATATCTCTTATGTTTAGAATTATTCTATATTTATTCAA
>JAOUZG010014454.1:0-12017 GCA_026289955.1 Argiope argentata | reverse complement strand
TGAAATTATCTAGTTAAATAAAACCAAATCTTATGATAATCAAGTATCTTCATAATTAGAGGATCAGCAAGCAAAACACATTTAGGAATATATATATTGTGTGTGTGTTTTAACGATAAAAAAACTTTGTTTTCATCTTGTATACAATGCAGCATCAAACAGTGGAGTTTGTCTCTCATTCTTTATGTAGGGATATTTTGTTTGCAGATTCCTCCCAACCATTTATAACCATCCTCTAGTAGGATTCTGCAGCATTATGAATTTATTTTAGATTATTACTTCCTGTTTGCTACATTGATATCAATTATTGAAAAGTAAATGTGCATCTCTGAAAAAGATCTGAATGTTCGATGTATTTAATAACTGTGGATAATGTATGTAATAATTTTAGATATTGTTCATTATTTTACTATTTTAATTTTAAATAACAGTTTTTTTAATCAATAACACATTCCGGATATTCCTATTTTGATACTTATGTTGATATCAAACACTTTTGTAATTTGTAATATCACACCTGTTAAAAATTTATCAGGTAATTATTAAAAGTAAGTGATCAAAACATTTCTATTAAATCTGATTTCTAATTATTAACATATATATTAGAGACATATGCTTTCATTTTTATTTAACTTCTAATGAAAATTGTTTCTCAGAATATATTAATCATTTGCATAACTTTTTTACTAATTAATTTTAAAATTATCTAACTATTCTTAAATACACTTTTAGATTGCTCCAAGTACCTCCTGAAGCTTGGTTGCGATTCTCCTTATATCATTGCAGTATCACATGGGTTGCAATTGCACCAGATGGTAATGTGTGTGTCTTTTCTGTTGGAGACGGTGGGTTTATGCCTCAAGATAAATTGACTAAAGCATAGAAGGAGCTATTTGCCTTTTCTACTTAAAAGAATGTAATTTTAGTTTATTTTTATACTAGTTACTGCCTGACCACAAGCATCTGAGCTTATGAAAAAGATGTACAAATGTGTTTAACAGATCTGTCTTTTTTAAAACACCCCATATAAAATTTGTATTTTCTAGTCACTATTCTTATCTTTTTTTAAGAGGGAAAAAGAAATGGGTTTTTTATTATAACGTTTTCAATGAAATATTGAGAGTATTCATTAATTTTTAAAATGTAATGTCTGTTTTTTTACACATTTATATCATAATTTCTGTGCAGATTGCCCAGTCAAAAAATTTTTTACATGAAATTTGATTTATATATTTCATCCTATTTGAGAAGAAGTGTAAAGTAAATTACTTTTTTGTTGTTTTTCCCCCCTGCTAGTACAAATTTTTAATATTATATAAAATTGTTTTTAAAATTATAATTATTTTAATTTTCTGTTTTGGAACTTTTTGCCAAACTGAATACCTCACTTTACATATATTGAGCTAAAATATATTTGTGTTCTTACAAGTACAGATTCAGAGCTTCAACGCTGTAAGTAAATTTGTCTAGTATAAATCAATCTTCTTTTTTTATTATATTACCTATACATTTAAACAAGAGAGGAAAAATGTTTAAAACATGTTTTGCAGTGCCATATGACAATTGCAGTTAGTTGTAGGTAGATTATTAGTATAGAAACAAGTTCTGTGTTCTGGGCCATTTTAACTATTCAGCAATTAGATTGCTTAGAATGCAGTGAGGCATTTTTATTTTTGTTTATTTATTATTATTATTTTCAAATTACAGCAACTGAAGTTCAAAAAAACAATTGACTGATGTAGTGGTAACGATATCAACTGAGCAAACATTTGAAGTCTCTTGATGGTTGTCAGTACATTAATTATAACATTCACTTGATCAAAAGCATGTATAATTTGTCCAGTGCAAAAGAAATGGCATTGCATATTTAATGTTAATCGTAATATGGATTTAGTTTTAACTTGATATCTTTTTTTGCTGTTGTGTATTTTTAATTTTGTGTAAGTTATTGATATTTAAAATGACATTCAAAAAAAGTGATTGACCAAACATTTTCTTTCTCCATTCTTTTCATTTGTAGTACTAAAATAGTCTTTTTTTTCTTTTTTCTTTTTTTTTTTTTACTAATAGAAAAATAACCACTTTTTTTTAAAGTTAAATTTATTTATGCCTTGGCTTCTTGTCTTTTAACCATTCATCTGGGTATGTATTTGTTAAAGAGCTCCGAATGAATTTTTTTATTGGTTTCATATGATTGCTCCCGTTCCGAAATTCCATAGATATATGTGATATATGTATCTGCCATAGCTGTACTTTATCTTTTTATTAGTCTTAAAATCCTTAATGTGATGTTTGAAAAGGAGTGAAGAACTAAGTTTTCAGAATTATTGGCACTTTATGTACTCTTATTGGTTATTATTAATATTTTTTTAATGTAAAGAGAAAAAATATCTTCTGTCTCATAATTTCCTGTCCCTTTCCTGATGATTCAAAAACACAGGTTGAAAAATGTATTTAAATGTATGCTTGTTTTCCTTTTAAAAATCTATTTATCCTTATTTAATCAATTGTTTCATTATTAAAAAAATAAAAATGAAGGATATAAAGTTTAGGTAAGGATAAGAAAATAGTAGAAAATTAAATGGTCGAAATTTATTTTACATTATTATTGTATTGCAGAGTTACCAAATTTTAAATGACAGAAACTATAAAAGTTCTCCCTATGTGCATCACATAAACAATTGCATTAAATGATTTCATTTTTAGTTTTCAAAAAAAAAAAAATGCTTGTTACTCTGATGCTTCATATCTGATACTTTTTTTTTTAGAAATAAAAATATAACAATAAAACAACAATATAATGTCAAATTCAAATTGCACTAATAAAATGAAAAACAAATAATTTAATAGGTATTACATCCAGCCATTTGATTCTCTGAATTAAAATTAAAAATTCAGCAGTTGTTTTGAATAAGTGGGAAAAAATGTAAAAAACTGCTGTTTGAAAATATGAGATTCCACTGAAGTCCTGTTATGTTTGTTTTATATGTGTGTGAAAAAGTAATTTTGTAGAATTGTTTTGTATTTTATTACTTTGTTAACTTTGGAATTAAAAAAAAATTTTTTGTTCGAAGAAAAGTCATGAATCTAACATAAAATTTTTTTTTCATTAGAATTTTTATTCTCCTTTAATCTATTTCTATTTAAATTGTATAATATTTAGATATTCAACAAATTCTTTCTGGTTATGGCACATATCACTTTGAAATATGTGAAAATTATATTTCTTTAGCATAGATAACTTTTAGAATGATTTTTTTGGAATTTTTGATGAGAATTCGTTTTTGAAATTCTTTGGGAATGGTTTCAGTAAAGGTTTGGTAATGGTTTTAACACAATGGTGTGTTGATGGTGTTGTTTTTATCCTATCAAATTATAATTTTGCAACTGACTTAATTTATAAAGTTTTCTAGCAGCCTTCAAGTTCTCTGATTTTAAAAAGTTGATTCCTAAACTTTCAAAATTGCCAAATTCTGTTTGAATTTTTGTGACTAAGCATTGCATTACATTCATTTAACCTTTATTTTCAAAGTAAAATGCACTACTAATTTTGTTGAAACTAAAATGAAGGTGATTTACTTCTGCAATTATGTATTATTCATATTTTTCATTATATATTTTTGACATAAAAAAAGTCAAATTGAATAAAATTGCTATTATTTTAAAACTTGATTTATACAATTTAAATTAATGTGATTTTGTTACAACATTTTGTGATAGTTCTTATAATATGTTTTGTCAGATTCTTAAAAAATTTCTGATAATATAAACTATTAACTAAAATTCATAATTTCTAAATAATTTTCTTTCTACTAAAAAGGGGGGGTAAACCCAGCTATAAAAAAAGCTTTATTGTGTAATATTTTCTGCCTTTCTTCCTATTAACCCTTTCAGTACTGAACTTTTAAAAAGTGAAATGAAAAAAAAAAAGTAAAAATTACTGATAAAAGTCACCATTGGAACATCCACATTTAATTTCATCTCTTTTTACTACGGGTATGAGAACCAGGAAAGTCATGGCAAATGCCACCATCAAGTTTGAAAAGAAATGAAAATTAAGAACTTAAAATACCGTAATGGCAAATGCCACAAGAAGGACTTAAAGGGGTAACATTCATCATTAGTCATTAACCCTCCAGCATGTGATTAAAAATTATTTATTTTATTTTCAATTAATTTTTCTTATTTATATTTATGGAATTGGCTTTAATAGATTATAAAAAGGCTATTAATTGATCATTCAAGACTTCCAAATCATCAACATTCGACTTCAATAATAAATACACTTCCTGAAGTATGAGATTCAGTCATTTCTTATTTTTTTGTATTATTATCAAAACCACTGTTTTAATGTATATATATATTGTATAATAAAATATTGCATTGCTTTTATACTGATGTTACTTTTATTTATTTTTAAACATCCAACTTCTCATATTTTAATAAAATCATAACTCTGTAAATTTTATACCTACATAACAATTCTTTTATAGGAAAATCAATGCATTCTCCTCTCTTTTTTTAAAGAAAATCCAGTGTTAGATTAAATTAGACAGTGCAAGTTTTAAGACTGCTTCTCATCTTTTTGATTCTTAAAACCAAAAGAGGCATTTTAATACAAAGTCTTCCAAATTGCTGACATTTGAATCAGTCAGCCACATGCTGAAAATCAGATTTATTTGTAATCAACTTCAGAAACAAAAATTAATCAAAAAGGTTTAAATAAATACAAAAATATGACCCCATCAATACCAAATGAGAGCATAAAATAAAATTATCTTCATTCTGAAAATGTGAAAAACCAAAGCTGGAATACTTTGAACATTTGTGTGTTCTAACTAGTGTTGTTTTGTATATTCTACATTTCCAAATCTTAAGCAGTTTTGTTGTGAATGCCTCAGTTAGAACTTCATTGTTGATACAATGTGGAGTGCTATGTTTTTTGCTAATTTGCATAGGAATTAATTTTTTTAAAAAAAATTGCCATTTTTAATTTTCTATTTTGTTTGGGATATTATTAATTCACTTGATTGATAATACATTGCTTCTGATAATCATAAATTGAAACCTGGAATTTAAATCTTAGGCGGATATAAAATAAAGAAACAGAAGAGAAAGAATTATTTAACCCATAATGTGCTACATCCAGAGTATTGAAAGTTGGCTAAGGATAATAATATTTACAGAAATAAAAGTTCTTAAGTGTATTTATGATGCATTAAATTGCTTGCATTTGAAAAGCTAATATTGTATAAGACGTGGTTAGCAAGGTAATGAATTGTAAATGATTTAAAAAACTTTTTTACTGATTTTGAATCAATTTGCTTAAACTATTAGTTTAACCTTTGATTTTCCCTATTTTAAGAAAGTATTAAATAATTTGTGTTATTATTATTTTTTTTGCTTCGATAATGTTATTTGATTTTTAATATTCCTGCTTTTTAAAATCTTATTATAATCTTATATAATCAAAAATCTTATATAATCAAAAATTATAATTTGTAAATTATATTCTTGAATTAAAGAAATAGCTTTATAAAAAAAATTCTCTTTGAAGTACTTTGCATCATGTTTATTTAAAAATAATAACTATGTTAAATTTTTTTGTACGTGTGTGTGTTTATGTATTACAAATGAAAAAAAAGCATTTTTATTAATATTGCTAAAGAATATCCGAATTGCATATGAAAAATTGGTAATTTCGTAAGGTCTTGATTTCTGAGCCGTGGTATTTCTAGTTGGAAACTCTCTTCCACCAAAGAACCACCCTGTAATTGATACTGGTGAACGCTAAATCCATGAGGACCAAATGTCCTGTCATTTCATGAGTCACTTGCACAATAATATTTTAGAGAGTTACCGCTAAAAAGTAGCAAAATTCTGCTTAATATTCGATTAATTATGAATTCTAGTTAAATTTTGAAGGAAAAAAAAATCGCCCTAAAGAGCTCATTTCCATCTTCCAAAGTATATATGTACCAAATTTGATGGCTATACATCAAACAGCCCTACTGAGTATCAACAGATAAATGCAAATACATTTTATTTGTATTTATCTGTTAAAAACATTCCTTTTTTTAATTCTAAATATTTATTATGTATTTAAAGCCTTTTTTTTCCCTTTTTATTAGAAAATTAAAGATATATTAAAATTTTGGAATTTTTCGGCCTTGTTTTTAGAAAACTTTACATTTATTTTTCAGGTTGAATTCGATTGTCAGGCTTCTCTTCTTTTTGCGTTCGAATTAGTATTCTCAAAGAATAATAAGAAAATGTAGTTTTTAAAGTATGATTTTGTGCATTATATGCTTAGCACTACAAACAAAAGGTTAAAAGCAAAACAAAAAATTTCATTATATTATCAATGAAATAATTTGAAACTTAAATTTTTAAGTTCTTGTGTTGGAAGCATAGGAATAAATTGAAAATAATCCGGCAGATATAAAGTGTGAAGATTTGCAGATTAACAAAACTGGCGATGTTCATAAAATTCATTAAAAATGTGGTATTTAAAATTTTTAATTTTAGGGAAATTGGCATTAAGTTTCATACAGGTCTGGTTTAAAAATAATTTACGAAGTTCGTTTTCAAAGCAGTTTCTTTACGTTAAAAAAATATTCTGAAAAAAAAATGTTAGTTGCATTGATAAGTAGAGTCTGTTGACTCAAGAAATTTTGGGTTTTTCTAATACGTACCTATTATTTTGTACGTATTAGAAAAACCCACAATTTCTAGAAGAAATATGTTGACAAAATAATGATTTTACTTTTTTCACTTGATGAAGTGTTAGTTTCTGACATTCGCCGTATTCAGTTCCTGTGATGAACTCATTGATGTTCAAGGCCTTTTTTTATGTATGCAGCAATTTTTTTGCTTTTCAAACAATAGTTCGGGCATAATTGCAGTTCAACAATTTCTTTATTTTTTCAAGGATTTTTATTATAGCTTTAAAAAAAGTGATGTTGACAATAGACACGCCATTTTTTTTTTTTTTTTTTTTTTTCTTTTTGCGAAATAGTATGTCCCTCAGAGATTAGCAATATAATCTACTTTTTAAAGAATTATTTTCTGTGTCATTTTTTAAAAATGAAAACAAAATATTTCGAATACAATATTTACAATTTTTTTTGGAACATAGTTTTATAATCTTAACACTATCCGAATTTTTTATTAGACCTTCCAGAACAGAAATATTCCCAATTATTGAAAATTTAAAGCATATTAGATTGAAACATTGAAGATAAATAAAAGCACCAAATTAGTAGAAGTTTATATTAAAAAATTGTAATTTAAAACTATATATATATATATATCAAATTGAATTAAAATTTAAACTGTAGAAAATTAATTTTGCAAATATAATTTTTTTTGAACATTTAGAAATCTCCGTACACCACTGTGAGAGCTTACACGGGGCTTACAGAAGTAGACAACACGTACAGAACAGCTACTGACGCGTCACATTCTCTTACACAGACCCTTTTTACAGGGGGGGGGCATTCGAAAATATCACAGAAATGTCAGATAAAGGACAAACATCCTTGAATCGGGACTCGAATCCAGGACGCTCAGATCATGGAGAAGGCAAGCTACGCCTGTGCCAGGATGTCGGCAAATATAAATTAAAATCCGATTATTATCTATCAGGTGCCTTTGTTTCAGAAATCCGTTTTGTATATGAAGGCCATATGCTTATCTAGGAATACAATAATTCGCAGATGTAATGATATATGACAAAGATATTTGATTTATCGTTTGAATTTGTAGATCTATAGAAACTTTTAGACCAAGTCCGTCTATTTTCTAGATTTTTCTGTAAACGATAATTTAACCAGCTTGAGTGATTTCCCGAACATTTTGAGCTGCGGTTTTCCTGCTAATAAGGTCTTGGCTCGGGAGCCGTAAGATTTCAAGTTCGAGACCCGATTCCACCGAAGAGCCGTCGTGTAAGGGGGTCATGACCAAACGTCCTACAGCTTTGTGTCAGGCATGGTATGGAGAGGGGTGTACCAGCTCAGGTAGTCTTTGTCACCTGACCGCGGTTCAGGTCCGTTCCAAAATATCCCTAGCATTGCTTTTCAACGGGATACTAATTTAAATAAACTTAATTAAATTCCCGAACACTCTTTGTTATATTCTGTAGTAAAAGTGCTATTCACCTCCCTCTGCTAAAATTTGTGGATCTTGGGCATCTCTGGATCTGTTACCATTGCTCAGATTTTTACTTTCAATGTTCACACATTAAAGTTAATGCTTCTTATTATAATAAAAACAGTCAGTATTTGTCTATTAATGGATGATGATTTTCGCTTTTTACCACGGAAAGAAGGGTGCAGTAGCTTCTGAGGGTATAGACACCTGAGAGTAGAAGTCTGACCTCCTGCTCATATGAGGATAAAACACTCTCCCACACGCTTGCATAGACTCCTTTCACAGGGAGGCACATTCACACATCTCACAAAAGAACAACCATGCCTGAACCGGGACTCACAGAACACGAGGAAGACGCGCTACCTCGGTGCTAGTAAGCCGCCTTGTCTATTAATTACCTGGAATAAGCATGCAATATTTATAAAAGTCTACTTTTGGTTTGAATTTAGCTTTTGTTACAGAATCTAGCAAGCATCTTCGATGGATTTTTTTTCTTTCCTTTTCTAATTAATCTTTTCTGTGCAAGTGAATTTGATAAGTGTATGTCATCTTCATATGAACTAGAAGTCAGAAGTAGGCCCTTGGGTGCTTAGGGGACAATACTTTCAGAAGCTGCTACACCCCTTATTCCGTTTTAAAGCTGACACGTCATCATCATCATATTGTTAATGCACAGGTACAAAAGAAAATTGAATATGTATTTTGGATAAATATATACATCATCGGCACATCTGAACTTTCTTGATTGTCCTTGATTATGCAATGTCAACTTTTGAAAACTTATTTTAGTTTATAATGATAATAATTAATTTCACATATCAGTAGAGGTATAAAATTTTTTGTTATAAGCAAATTCTGCCATGATCAAAATAAAGCTTTAAATTAAGTAAAGCAAACGAAAAAACAAACCTTTATTTATTACAAGTTGGATAATAGACGACTAAGTGCAGACTGTGAACAAAACTCAGTATTTCAGTGTACATCAAACTACTAATTTGGTTGGAGAAATTTTAGTAAAAAAATAAATGCCAATTTTTAAATTTAATTAAATGCCAATTTTTACTTTAATTTAGGAAATATATATTAATTTAAAGTTATTTAAGGCAAATAGAATAAAAATATATAATGAATATTTATTAATCATTCATCTATGAGTAATTTCTTTATCAATAATGAAAATAGGCTCTTTAAAAATAACGTTCATAATAATTCAAATCCATCTTAAACTTTAGTTAAACTAAATGTTAGCCGGCGCCATCTATCGGTATAAAATATTAACATTCTAATCTATCGTTTATAGAGCTAAATTTTAAGAATATGCATACAAACGGAACTTTTACCAAAGAAATATTTAATTACATAATTCCATAAATAAATGCATTATTAAATTTATTTTAGTTGAAAGTAGTATTAAAAATCTACAGTTAAAAATTTGAGTTTATTAACTTTTTTCAAAGGTATAATTTTCAAATTATAAAAATAAGTAATAAAAAATTTGAAGTCAATTCATACTAAGGTCAACAAAGAAAGTTTTTTCATTTACTTTTTATTATACAATTACAATTAATATAAATAATTTATCAAAAAATATTTACTTTCGCAAGAATTGCATTTTACCGATTGAGCTACTGCTTGTTGATTTCAATTTTCATTACAAACAGCTAAAACTCTATTTAGAGTATTAAAAATTAATTAAATTTAACTAATGAATTAATATTTGAAAAAACTGTATTAACATCAAGTACAAGTTAACGCGATAAATGAGAAAAAGTTGAATAGATAAAGTTTGATTCGCGTGTTTAGAGTTTTAATTGTAGTTCTATATCAAATTTGAAGCTAGGTCCTTCAAAAGATTAGTTTGGTTTCGGTATATGCTTTAGTATGTATAGAAACGTGAGAAGTAAAATTACTTGGATAAAGGAAATTTGTTATGAAACTTTAGGACAAAAAATGCATTTTTATGTGAATCTTCGGTTTCAATCGTGTCGATAAAAAACAACCAAAATATATTTTTGGTCTTCTATATTGCACTAAAATGGGTACTTTTCTGTTAGCCGGGCGAAAGCGAAAAATCACCAAATAATATAAATTCCTCCAAATTTCTTACTGGGGTTTTAGAGCGAAAACTCGCCAAATAATGCAGAATATTGCCAAGTTTCTTACGGCGGTTTTAAAGCTAAAAATTCAATAAATAAATGTATTATTAAATTTATTTTAGTTGAAAGTAGTATTAAAAATATCTACAGCCAAATAATGCAGAATATCGCCAAATTTCTTATAGCGGATTTAAAGCGAAAAATCGCCAAATAATATAGAATTTCACCAAATTTCTTTGGCGAATTTTCACTTGCACCCTGCCAACGGAAAAGTACATAAAAAGCACGCTAAAAAAATTATATTTGTGGTCCTGAAGCATTCACATCCTTGCATCAGGACTCCAATTTTATGCGTAGGGATGGGAATTAGTATTTTTAATTAGAGAATAAGCTAGTAAGTTTCGGGGTGACAACTGCCATATCTTTAAGTTTTGAAACACCTTAGTCTAACATACATATATTAAAATATGAATAAAACATTCATCTATATCGAATCTTTAAAAATATGACTTTGTTCTTTGCTTAAGTTGATGGGAAGAGGCTAAACATGGAAAGGGCAAATAGTAACTTAAGAAATGCAATACACATTAATCATTAATATAGGTATATTTCCATTAACCGGGAGAAAACGAAAAATCGCCAAATAATTTAGAGTTCCGCCAAATTTCTCACGAAGATTTTAAAGCCAAGTAATGTAGAATTTCAACAAGTTTCTTTGTACGTTTATACAGAGAACACGTTTATATATAGGAATGAAATAATACTATGCTCTGACTTTTATTTGTTAAATAAAATCTGATAATAAGGGCGAAAATATCTTAAATAGTGTCCCAAAATTACCATAAAAGTTTAATTTGCCGCCATTCGTGCAGTTCAGTTTTGGTAATCCTATTAAAAACCATTTGACAGCTAATAGTAAAAATCAAGCGTTACATACTAGAACAAAGTGTCAACTCAAGATTTAACAATTGAAACACACACAACACCGCTTCATGCCCCTGCAACTATAACCATCTGGTTATTTAAACAGTGTAATGGGCATGAAGTGGAAGATATAATGAAAGTGACTGTTGTTAGATGTCACACAATTATCGGTTAGAATTTCAAAATAATAGGAGATTTTAGTTTTGAATGAAAGAAAGCTGGAGGCAGTGAGCTGTTTGAAATTTAAACTAATTAAGCTAGCTATTGGAGATAAACTGAAGACTTATGCTATTCACAAAAATATACTTATAGTTTTTTTGAAATTACAAATTTCTGAGAAATATTGTAAAAATGCAAAAGAAAAATTTAGAGACGAGGACAGAAATAATAATAAAAAAGAAAAACACAAAAAAAAATGGTATGCACAAACACAAAAATAACAGAAAAAAGGTATGGATTTGTAGAGCTACTCTTATACATAGTGTTCTTAAAATTTAAACAAATCTCTGCTTTCTTCAACGTGGCGAATCACACACACACACACACACACACACACACACACACACACACACACACACACACACACACAGTTTTTTATTGTTATATTTTTATTCAATGGTAAAGTACACAGTATGGAATGGCATACAGGACAAATAACCTCAAAGGCTTTGCTGTCACATTGGTACTCTTTTGTTGAAATTTTCCATTAATGTTTTGTATTTCATTGATGCAGCGTTGCATTTCATTCCTTCAATGCACGTGTTCTTGTTGTCGTAGACCTTTGACATAAAATAACCCGATAAGTAGAAATCCAATGGTGTTAAATTACACGATCTAGGAAGCCAA